>JAEMWC010001422.1:100000-166686 GCA_016490735.1 Pachyseris speciosa
CGTCATGGAGAGCATGTAGACTTTTTATCCAGAAGTTGGTAATTCCATCTATTCCAGGGGATTTCCAGTTGCTTGATTTCTTGATGGCCGCAGTAGTTTCGTCAAGGGTGATATCTTCCCAATTTTGGCCTTCCAGGTCCTTAAAAGCATCTGTCTGTTTCTGGATCCAGGTTGCATTCTCATTATGAGCTTTGTCTTTCTCCCAGATGTTTTTCCAGAATTCCTCAACCTCCTCAATAGGTGGGGGCTCATTCACTTCAATTGTTGTTATTATTATT
Source organism: Pachyseris speciosa (assembly GCA_016490735.1). NCBI lineage: Eukaryota > Metazoa > Cnidaria > Anthozoa > Scleractinia > Pachyseridae > Pachyseris > Pachyseris speciosa. The sequence goes on from JAEMWC010001422.1 coordinate 100,279, forward strand.
ATTATTATTATTATTATTATTATTATAGGACATTTGACAGCGTGTACATGAATCAGCGTACGCGTACGTACTTAGGTACGTACGTACGGTGACCAAAACCAAATTTTGTCGAACATGGCTGAGTTGCTCGGAGCATAGTTAGTGCTAACCACTGGTTAAGATGTATTAAAACCTTTAGGTTGGCATGGTATTTAACCTTGGTTAGCACTAACCGTGCTTTGAGCAACTGGGCCCAGATGGGTTACCATATTTTCTTACCATATTTCTCTTCTGGGCAAGTTCTATGCAGAGTTAAAGAAAAAGGACGGAGAAGATTACGAGCCAGAATCCCTGAAAATCATGCAGAGTTCCATTGAGAGATATTTAAGGAAAAAGATTATCCAGTGAGTATCGTAAGGTCGAAGGAGTTTCGCAACTCTCAAGAAATACTCAACGCGAAGGCGATTTTCCTGCGCCAACAAGGAAGAGGGAAACGACCGCACAAGTCCCAGCCACTGACACCGGACGAAGAGTCAGCCCTGTGGGAAAAGGGCCAGCTTGGCAACTTCAATGGAAAAGTGCTGACAAATGTCAATTTTAAAAATCTCACCGAGCAATTTGGTCTACGAGGTCGCCAGGAGCACTACGAAGCCTATGTCGAGGACCTTGTCGTAAGACAACGGGAAGACGGGAGCGAGGTGGTTGAGTTCCAAAAGGACCCACAAAACTAAGAAACGGTGGGCTTTCCATCAGACGAAGAACTACACCACAAGTAATATGCAGCACAGATGGCGGCGAACATGACCCCGTGCGACTATTCAAGCTCTGGTTAAGCAAGCGAACAGAGGGAATGAAGGACAACGGGCCGCTCTACTTGAGCATAATTAACCGTCCAAAATAAAAGGATGTCTGGTACAAAAAATTCCGAATGGGCCAAAATACAATCGGCAACATCATGAAGTCCATGGCTTCCTGTCTTTCGACTAACAAGAAGATTACGAAACACAGTATGAGAAAAACACTTGTCGACAAACTGAAGAAATCCGGTCAGCCGCGCCACGTCATCTGTGAAATCACGGGCCTTTCACGGGAATCTTCAGCAGCAGCAGCTGAATGCACCTTTGGTACGGAGGACTGAGGTACGTCATTTACAGAATTACTGATAATTGTCAAAATGGTAGTAGTTCTTAAAAGTGTGTTTTGAGGACTGTTCTTTAACAAAATAAGATGTAAAAATATCTATGAAAATATGATCATATTCACTGTGAATGGAACCCCACTTTATCGACAGCTTAATAAATACACCTGCTTACTGTGGAAGTTTTATTTGCCCTGACAAATAGCTCAATGTATTTTGTCTTGCATTAATATTGCCATAGGTCAGAACGGACAATGTAGTATTAAATGGAATGAACAGAAGGGTGCCGCGTTAACCGCGGTCAAACGTAAAAAAATAAGAAAAGTCCTGTAAAGATAAGGTTTTTACGTTGAGAGCTCAAAGATGATGAGTCTTTCATCAGTCTGGGAGTTTACTAAATCATTTCATGAATTACAAAAAAAAGGTTTTTTAAAGCGAAGAATGTGGAGACTGTTCGGCGCGGTATGTTTTTGTTTTCTGTTTCAATGCGTGACTTCGGGAAAACCGATTCACCTTATTGTTCCTAAAACTGTTTAGTAATTCATAAAATGATTAAGTAAACTCACAAACTGAAGAAAAACTTATCATCTTTGAGCTCTCAACGTAAAAACCTTATCTTTAAAGGACTTTTCTTACTTTTTTACGTTTGACCGCGGTTAAGGTGCCGCGAGGGAAAGCGTGGAACTAAGGACCAGCTCTTGAGTGACAAAGCTATTCTAAAGGATTGCAGGAAAAGACACAAAAAACAAACCTGGCGATGGCTTGGATTGATTATTGGAAAGCATATGATATGGTGCCGCATAGCTGGATTGTCGAGTGTTTGGAGATGCTTGGGATAGCTGAGAATGTGAAAATGTTTCTTATTGGTAGTATGAAGACATGGAAAACTGAGTTAACATCATCGGGCGAGAGGTTGGGAGTTATCCACATTAGAAGAGGGATTTTTCAAGGGGATAGTTTGTCACCACTACTATTTGTGTTGTGCATGATTCCATTAACACTGATCTTGAGAAAATCAGCAGCAGGTTATGATCTTGCCAAGGTATTTAAGGTTAACCATCTTCTTTTCATGGATGACTTGAAATTGTCTAGGAAAAGTGAGGACCAAATAGATTTATTAGTACACTGAACTGTACAGGTGTTTAGTGAGGACACTGGAATGGTGTTTGGGTTGAAGAAGTGTGGTGTGTTGTTAATGAAAAGAGGAAAGATGGTGAGATGTGATGGTATCACCCTTTTGGATGGGCGGATAATGAGAGAAATTGAGGAAGAAGGGTATAAATATTTAAGGATTCTTGAGGTGGATATGATGAGGGAATCGGAGATGAAAAAACGATTTGTGGGAGAGTACAAAAGAAGGCTGAAGCTTGTGTTGGAATCAAAATTGAATGGAAAGAACAAGATTGGGCAGTCTCTGTACTGAGGTACTGAGCAGGTATTATAAGATGGACAAAGGAAAGAGCTAAGACATTGGATAGAATGACTAGAAAGGTATTGACAATGATTGGTGCTTTTCATCCAAAGAGCGATGTTGACAGGTTGTATGTGTCACGAGTGAATGGAGCCCTGGGGCTGATAAACTGTGAGGGATGTGTGAGAAGTGAGGAAGCAGCTTACGATGGTATGTGAAGAATTCTCTGGAAGTCCTGCTGCAAGGGGTAAGGGCTATTAGTGTAATTAGGGTGAGGAAACAGTGAGCAAAACAATGAGAAACTCAACAGTTGGAAGGACAAAAGGCTGCATGGCCAATTTGTAAGAGAAATATCAGAAACAACGCATGTAGAAGAATCGTGGAGCTGGTTGCGAAAAGCAGACTTGAAGATGCAAGCAGAAACACTTATTTGTGCAGGCCAAGAACAAGCCCTTAGGACTAACTATGTAAAATACCATATTGACAAAACCGTGGAATCCCCATTATGTAGGCTATGTGGCGAGAAAGGTGAGAGTGTAAAACATATTGTCTGTGAGTGTAAAAAGCTGGCCCAAAGTGAATACAAACAGAGACATGACAATGTTGCAAAAGTAGCTCATTGGAATTTGTGTGAGAAATATCATCTGAAAAAGAAGGATAAGTGGTACGAACACGCACCTGACAGTGTAAGTGAAAAGTGAAAACGACCACGTTAAACTACTGTGGGACGTGAACATACAGTGTGATCATGTCATTGAAGCCAGAAGACCGGACATTGTAGTTGTAAATAAACAGGAGAGAAAGTGCAATATTATTGATATTGCTGTACGAGCGCATAAAAGAGTTGTTGAAAAGGAGAATGAGAAAGTTGAAAAGTATCAGGATCTTAAAAGAGAAATTGCAAGAATGTGGAACATGAGAACTGTGCAGGTGGTACCGATTGTTGTAGGATCATTGGGAAGTGTAACAAAAAACTTGGACAAGTGGTTGGGAAAGTTGAATGCCAAAATTAGTATTTCATTACTCCACAAAAGTACGTTACTGGGAACGGCAAGGATTTTGAGAAAGGTGGTGGAGCTGTAGAGTTAGGAGAAAACTGTAAGGGACCTTTGGTCATGGGCTAAGACCCGCTCCCTTAAGAAGCAAACCGGAAAAAGATCATCCAGTTCACAAAGCTGATAATAATAATAATAATAATAATAGTAATAAAAATAATAATAATAATAATTTTTTAAAAATAAATTGTAATAATAATTAATAATAATAATAATAATCTTTATTTGCCTTTGTCAATGTATACATTTTTTATTACAATCTAGAAAATTTACAAAATATGTTAATCTAAACTAAATAAAAACAATGGGCAAGCTAGGAAGCTAGGAAGCTAGGTTTTCTTGTTAGCTCCCTGAACAATTTAGGTTCTAATTGTCAGGTAAAAGAAAAATAAAATAAAAATAAATGCAAGGAAGGATGAACTTATTTACATGAAGTATGTTGCTGTACCAGTAAAACGAAACTTTATTTTATTTGTTGTTCAGAGGGTAGATCACCTTTAATTTTCTTAGGAAATGTGAACACATTTGAGTTTTTTAAATGAGTTGGGAGGTCTTTCCAAATGTCCGTAGCCATAAAAGAGATTGATTGTTTACCTCCTTTAGTTCGTACACTCGGCTTATAAAGATTTTTCTTAGCTGTATATCTCGTTTTGTAGTCGTGTGTATTATTAGCATATTGAAACATGTTGAGAACGTAAAGCTTGTGGGATGTGGCTGGAGTGACAGGGATACTTCACAAATTAATGTGATCAAGTACGCTGAAGCCACTCAAAAGGCACTAAGGCCGCAAGGTAGTGGGCATTACCCCTTAAATCTACCAAAGCAAAGATTGAGCCCAAGCATTAGCAGCCATGGACAGCTGTGGCCTTAGCGCCTTTTGAGTGGCTTCAGCGTACTTGATCACATTAATTTGTGAAGTATCCCTGTCACTCCAGCCACATCCCACAAGCTTTACGTTCTCATTGCTTGTTTTATTGATATGTGGGTACTTGAGCCTGAGTATTAGCTATGCCATGCTGATGAGGCCTAACAAGGCCAAAACAGCTGTCCATGGCTGCTAATGCTTGGGCTCAATCTTTGCTTTGGTAGATTTAAGGGGTAATGCCCGCTACCTTGCGGCCTTAGTGCCTTTTGAGTGGCTTCAGCGTACTTGATCACATTAATTTGTGAAGTATCCCTATTGAAACATGTTGTCAAATAGTTCAGGCAGGCAGCCTTTATGCCATGAATGCACGAATTTTGAGACTTGTAGACGATAGATGTTATTAACTGTTAAGGAGCCTATTAAATTCAGCAGAGGTTTAGCGTTCTCTGTTTCACTACCAAATGCTGTGGCAAAAAATATTATTCTTAGAATATTGTTTTGTTTTACTTGAATTTTACTAACATGTATTTTATATACACTTCCCAAGCTAATATGCCATAAGAAATATAAGGATAGATTAAATTATAATAAATTTGTGTAAGCTGCTTAACTGAGAGGTAATGCCTCAATTTCGATATTATTTTAGTGTTTCGAGATATACTGAACAGACAAAAGAGATGTGATATTTCCAGCTTAAAGATTCGTCAATCATAACACCTAGATATACTTTATACATTGCTTTCGTTCTAATGAATAAGAAGACCCATCACTATTTATTATGTTAAGACTGATTGAGATATCCTTTTTTCTTACCGATTTAACTATCATTGAAGTTTGTTTTACTCATATTTATAGACAGCTTGTTAATATCACACCATCTTTTCACTTTGGCTAGTTCAGAGTTCATCAAGTGTTTAAGGGTGTTAAGATCCCTTGCGGATACAAATACATTGGTGTCGTCTGCAAAGATTTTAAAACTTAATTGTTCTGAGCTATTTGGCAAATCATTAATGTAAATTAAGAATAGGAGAAGTCCGAGGGTGCTCCCTTGTGGAATTCCACATAATATTGTCTGATTTGGGGCCTTAACTCCATCCAACTCTACATACTGTTTTCTATTTCAAAGATAACTTTGAAACCAGTTCAGAGGTATCCCCCTTATTCCATAAGTGTGTAACTTATTCAACAAGATTATATGGTTCACAGTATCAAAAGCTTTTGACAAATCTAGGAAGACACCACAAGTGTATAAGTTATTGTCAATGGCCTTTCTTAGTGTATTTGTGATATCAGTTATAGCTTCGGCGGTTGAATGTCCTTTTCTGAAGGCAAATTGAAATTCAAAGAGGTATTTTTGCTTCTCAATGTAATCGATAAGCTGCTTATGTAAAACTTTTTCAAATACTTGAGTAAACGTTGATAAAGTTGAGATAGGGTGATAGCTGGTAGGATCTGTAGCCTCTCCTCCTTTGTCAATTGGTGTAACCTTTCAAATTATCAGGATATCCGGAACAACACCCTGTTGTATGGATTGGTTAAAAATAAAGGTTAAGGATGCACATATATAACTTGACGCTAGTTTTATAATCTTTCGAGGTATACCGATGGTTCCTTTGTTAAGGTTTGTTCCCAGTAATAAATCGTAAACTTCATGGACAAGAATACTGCGGAACGTAAAACTGTCTCGAAAAGAACGTTTGATATACTGGTTAGGGCTATCATCATAATTATTCGAGGGGAGCTTGTCAGTAAGCTCACGGCCAATGTTCATAAAATGCTTATTTAGTTTATGTGCAATATTAGCTTTATCGGTGTAACATCTATTTTTGTAAATCAGTTTTGTAATTGGCGGTTTTCTACAGCCTTTCGTCCTGTTTACTATTGTGCCGATCAGTTTCTATGTCGTTTTAAGATATTCCCTGTTTAGTCCAAATTGTTCTTGAAATCCCCTGTTTTGGAGTTCTTGGTTCAAGCGGAAAATCCTTTTTGTTCAAGATATCCTAAATGTGAATGGGAACTTTCTAACGCTTGAAGAATTCCAAAACAAGTTTAAGATCAAAATAAACTATCTCCACTATTTTCAATTACTGGCCGCCATTCCACTGGACTTAAAAAAGAAAGCGGCAACAACCGACGTACCAACGCATGAATTGCTAAGCACAACTAAATTATCCTCTTCCGATATTTCTTCCTTAGATTTAGCTGAGATGCGTTGCAAACATTACGATAAAATCTTTAATAAAAATTGTTTTTCCGAGCCAAGTGGTATTAAGAGCTGGAAAAATAAATTCCCTGATATTTTTATAGATTGGTAAAATCAATTTTCACTTGTATATTAAGCTACCAAGGACAATAAATTAAGACAATTCTCGTTGAGGTTATTCCATAGAATACTAGTGACCAAAAAAGAGCTCTTCAAATTCCGACTAGCGGATGATGAAGCGTGCACTCTATGTCTCCGTCCGGACTCCATAGAAGATACTTTTTTAGACTGTACTGTAACAACAGCGTTTTACTCGCAAGCCATACCATGGTTTAATAAAAAAATGACACTGATATTACCCTATCCAATAAACAAATAACCTTCAATGACACGTCCCATTTAACGTATCTAACCGATTACCCAAGACGCAGACTACGTCTTTTCATCATTGTCTTCAAACAATATATTTACTCTTGCAAATGTTTTGAGAAGACACCCAACTTACAGGATTTCAAAGAAAAGCTACATTACAATGGCAAATTAAGAATAGTGTTCTTCCCTAATTCAAAAATTGGAAAAATCTGTCAAAGCCTAAACGTTCTCTTTTCTGTCCTGCCAGCCTTGTAAGCCTAGTGTAAGTTATGTATTATCAGCAATGTACTGGAACCAATGTATTCGATTGTAATGTAAGGCAAGTAAGTAGGGTATTGCGAGTTTTATATTGTAATGTATTGTAAGTTGCTCACTGTACTGTCTTGTTATGTACTGTATTTGATTGTGATGTCAGAATAAAAAAATCTTTTTTCGCTACGTCTTTAGTTCTATTTAATTTGTTACTACAATTGACCTGCTCCCAACGTCAGTGGCTTCATAGCTCAGTTGGTTAGAGCATCGCACCGGTAATCGCGGGTTCACGGGTTCGAACCCCGTTGAAGTCCTGAATTTTTTTTCAGGCTTCTTTTCGCAATTGCATAAATTGCGTTCACAGCTGCAAAGATCATTCTTCATTTAATTTCATTTCCGCAGTTCATATATGATTCATTTCATATATCATCCACATATTTATAATAGGTTTACTTTATCAGGATCGTTACTGAGGAAATGACTTTTAAAAAGTTTTTTTTCTTTGTTTAATAGGTTTCAGAATGGCATTAGATATCAAGGTTTAGCTGACTGTTTTCTTTTTTTGTTCCATAATTTTCGTATAGGTGCATGCTTGTCAGATAAGACTGTAGCGCATGAATACGTTATTCATACTTTGGTTAACATCTTCATCGACTAGGTTGTTAAAGTCAGTAGTCTCAAGGTCACTTAAAAATGTCTTTCTAAAATGAGAAAAATCTCTGAAATGTTTTGTTTCATGGGATAAAGGAAGCCGGTTAGCCACTGTACAGAAAACGGGTAAGTGATCTGTTATATCGGCTAAACAGATTCCTGCTTTTGTTATTTTTTTAGGCACGTTTGTGTAGATGTGATCAAGCAGCGTTGCGGTGTGATCTGTTATACGCGTGGCTTTGGTGATCAGTGGCATGTAACCCAAGCCTTATAACATGTCAAGTAATCAGATGTTTGGTTATCCCTATTGTAATTTAGGAAGTTATGTTTATGTCACCTTAAACAAAGACCTCTTTGCCTTTCATTGTTAAGATTACATAACTGATCTTTAAGTGCATCATGTAAATTAGTACAATCTTTTGGATGGGTGCCTATAAATGCAACCGACAACTACATTCTTTTGTTTTTTTCCGCATTATTTCAATCCAGCACGATTCTATTCCATCATCAGTTAGCTCCAATTGCAAGTCCCGCCGCCTAATGAAGCTTAATTGTTGAGAAATGTAAATGCAGACACCTCCTGCACTTGTTGGTGAATTAGTATTCAGAAAGACATAAACGCGGGGTATGCTAATATTATAAAATGTATTTTTCCTGTAGCTTTGTTTCGGATATTGCTATAATTTCCGGGCTCTCTTTTACTGTCAGATAATATCTTTTAGCGATGTTAGATTTTTGGTAGACTGCGCATATTGAAGTGCATTAAAGAAAATCCACGGTTTTTTTTTTTGCCTCATAAAAGAATTTTCCAGATTGTTTGACGGTAAAATAGCCAGATTGGAAAAATTGTTGTATGGACATTCTTGTAGCTCACTTTCTCTTTCCAGGCTAATAATAATATCTGCGAATAGATCTTTAGACTCGATAACCGATTGAAGCGACTGGTGCACCCATCCTCCGGCGTAATCTTAAGGAACTCTTGGGAATCTAAAGTGAAAAAATGGAAGTTCAGAGAGCACATTATGGTTCAATTCAGAGTGAGTTAGATAAATTCATAACAAGACAACAAAAATGTTAGCTAAATATTCTAACATTACAGATAATTACTTGAATAGAATGGCCATAATGTGCTCTCCTTTGTGAACTTTTATATACCGTTGGTAATCTAGTGTTGAGTATGACTTGGATGTTCTGATTTAAATTTAGCTAACAGTTCTTCGCAGTTAAATGAGAAAGATGGCTTATTCTCGTCCTGCCTAAGAAAGATCCTACCATTATAGGTCCAGATACATTTCCACTTTAATTTCTTTTTCATTTTTTCACTTTGTTGACTTCACCAAAAAGCTTTTTCTTGTTATGGTTTGAGTGATTCAGAGATGAATACATCGGCCTGGGATGACAGGCTGAGGTTCGGCAGATCTTTGGCTTTCTTCCTCGCCAATTTTCGTCTGTTAGAATACAATTTGTTTCTGACACAGCGGCGGGTAAACTTGACGATGAGTTTAGGCGGCGCGTCTTCCTTATAGATGGAAATTGGGTGAGCAATCGAGATGTCATTGTCCTGTAGTGGTACTCCTATAAGAGTTGCCAACTGATGTGACTTTCGCCGAATAGTCCTTGTTTGCCATAACTCCCGTTATCTCTAAGCAGTCTCGCCTCAGGTATTGAGCGATCTCTTCAACCTCAGTAGATGTATCCAGTAGCAAGTTTCTCCACTCTCTTTGTGTTCACTTTAATATTGGCGATGTCAGACGCATGGCTTGTGACATTTTCATTCGTGTTCGTTATCTTGTTCAATAGTTCGTCATAGTTATCGCACAAAAATTTTACAGTTGAGTTCTATTTCATTCAATTGGTTAGATAGTCATCCAATTTTGTATTAAAGGAGCGAGCTCCTGCTTTAAAAGATTTTTTACCTGCTCTAAAGTAAATTTGCAGCCATTGCCAGCAATTTAGCGTAATGGCGGGACGCTGAAATGCGTGGCCGGTCTACCATAGCGACATATGCTAATCCCGGAAATAATCCCTGGATATTTTTCTCTTTAGCATAGCAAATCATACTATCTATAAGTCGATGTTTTCTCCGATGAATCTACCCTTCATAAACTCCGTCTGGTCATTGCTAATAAGGTTGAGAAGAAAGATTTCAAAGAATTGGCGATGGCCTTGGCCGCAATTTTGTAGTCGCAATTAAGAAGAGTTAAGAGCCCTATTTCTTGTAAATATCGAGAATCCGGCGTCACCCGTCAAATTTCGAAATTCTTCATATCTTTGCCTGAATAGGCACCTATGGTGAGTGTTATTCGAAAATAGATTTTCAAAAGTCGTGAAGCGGTTGCTTTTTTTCTGAAATCGAGGGAAAGTTGAAAAACGCTATTTACCGCCATGACGCTGCCGAAAATAGTTGTAAATGATGCATATTTGTTATCGCTCGTGTAGATAAACGCGGTGTCATCTATCAATGCGACTTGGCCAGATCTTAAGGCATCTCTTGGTCTTTCAATGCACAAAATTGTTTTGGAAAAGCTACTGGTATATAACCGTTTTTGACCGTTAAATATACCACAGTTCAAACGCTTCAGCGAATGAGCTAATTTTAGCTAACTTCCACACCACAAAAAGCCCACTGGTACATACAATTGAACGTTGAAATTAGTATTTTCTTAAAGTGCATATTTTTTGCTCTGTTGTGTTAAAATGTCTTCCGCGGCCCGACAAAAGTGCTCCGTCGAGAGACAGAAACGTGAAGTCAAGTTTTGCATCGCCGCCATTCTTGAAATCAACATGAACTTTGCCTTCTTCGAACCACAGCTTCGTCAAGAAACTAAAAGTCTGCCGATGGAAACCTTTACCTCACTATTCTGAACGCCTAAGGATTACAGTACAATTCTAAACTTACTGTTTTTAATCTCTCTGAGAGTGATAACCTTCAACATAAATTCTGACAAGGTCAGAGTAGGTGATGAAATTATGTAACTCGACGCTGACTGACACGGCAATTTTCAAGTGACTTTAATTACGTACGCTCGTTCTAAACTGCTTCTTTCCTCCAACTATCACCTTTGTATAGTTATGATGTTATGATATCTTGAATTCCTACTTGGCCACTATCTTCGGTTACAGAAACGTTGCTGTACTTTGCCTTTGTAAAGGGAAATTTGTTACATGTAATTGCGTGACGTTGACCAAAGGATTGACAAAACCAATGCGTTTTTGGTAACCGATAATATTTTCAATTGAACTTTGCAACAGCGTTCGAGTCGACAGCTGAAATAAAAAGACTATAAGAATATCTTACCTTTTAAAATTGCCTTGTACACGTGTCCAGTCAAGGAAACCACGTTAGGGAGAAATGGGTAATAATCAGGTGTTCATCGAATGTCATCCCATTACATGAAGATCGTAGTTGCTCTTACGTTGGTTAGAGAAACTGTGACAAATTCCATGAGAATATCTTACCTTTTAAAATTGCCTTGTACACGTGTCCAGTCAAGGAAACCACGTTAGGGAGAAATGGGTAATAATCAGGTGTTCAATCGAATGTCATCCCATTTTACATGAAGATCGCTAGTTGCTCTTACGTTGGTTAGAGAAACTGTGACAAATTCCATGAAGATCCAGCGATTTGAAGCTTATTCACTGTGACTCCAGTGATTCTATTTGATGACGTGCGTATCTTTCCGTACCAAGCACACGAATGTTTCGATTTACCTGTCTAGCTTGAATAAAGTACTGTTCGCCCGCATTTTTCTTTGTATAATTTTAGTATCAGGGGGTAGGGGTGGTGGACTAGCGAAGTCAGTGGGGTAGGTGGTAGTGGTGGAATGAAGATATCCCTGTAAAGAAATGTGGTTGCAAGAAAATTCAGTAACAATTAAGTAACTAGATATAATGAAAAGTACTATTTTTTAAAAACAAAGTTGACAAAAATACCTCTTTTCAGAAAATTGTTTACCCTCTTCCACCACCCCTCCCTGCTCAAAAAATGTAATACGGTCCTACCTAAAATTGCGGCATGTCCTCGCGTATATTTCCATACTCCAGATACCCAAATAAATGTTTTGTCCTAAAGTTCAAGGTTTTCTTTTCGAAGGTCAAATAGAAAAGGGAAACTTAACATTATCTATGCAAAATATAAGGGCCTTTTATGTTAACGAACGAGGAGGACTACTAGTTCTTGCGGGAGGGCTATTTATGACTATTTCTTTCGAAACGTTGGGCTCGGCCCCGGAAGTAGTTCTCACACAGTTTTCTAACCTTCTTGGCTCTTCACCAAAGAGCATAGCGCCTACCGGATATGCGGATCTACAAGAATTGGGTGGCTGATGTACGGAAAACCACGGTCATTTGCCGCAGAGATATTCACTTGTTCCTCTGCTTCAAGCTCATCTTTCCTCACCAGCAGTTACCGTCGCAGTTTCGCGGCGAAAACTGTAAAATAAGACGAAACTTGTTGGGGAATAGAATTTCCGTGGCAGTGAGCTATTCACAGTCTCGCGCCATCGGAGCCGGTCCCGTGTGCTCGCCGCATTTCTTTGGCGACTACATCCGAATGCAGTTACCTTCCGGTGGCCTGGCCAATGGATAAGGTTCTCCACAAGGTAACACTTCTGATTTTCCCGAAGCCTTACGGCCCTGGCGTCCGACCCTCTTGGTTTCTCTTAACGCCCAGCCCTCCTTACTGGGCAACCTCGTTGCCAGGGCTTTTCCCTTTTTTCGAAGTGAGGGAAATAGTCCTGGGAACGAGGTTGCTTACTGGGCTGGTAGTAACTTGAAGAACTGACGACGGTAGTGACTTGGACAGGTGGAGGAAGGCCTGCACTCTCCATAGGAGGCATAGTTCAGTTTGGCAATTAAATTCCATCATGGGATGACTCTTGTGAGACAGTTTTCGTCTGTCTCCAAAGACAAATGTTGCTCGAGTGTGCCGCCGATGCCTTCAAATCCTGTCCCTGTTTAAGATCTGCTCATTTTGGATACCTTGTTTGGGAAAAGGGACCTTTATTCGAGACCTCATTTTACATACAGAGAACGTACAAAAGGAATTATAGAATTTGACTTTTTAAATTATTGTATTAAGTATTGTATTAAGATTCAGATGACCCAGAAAACCATACCTTTTACATCAATAAGGGGAATGGCCGACGGGAGGCTGGGGCAGGGGCCCGGGGTGACAACGTCGTCTCCAGGGAGCTTATCCCTTTATCTTTGAAGAGAAAAGCGCCCTGGGGACACGGCTGGGGGTATATGTATATATGGCCTATACGGGGACGTGCCGCTGGATAGGGTGTGTGGCTTTTGATCCATCTGTCTTAAACACAGTTATACAATTTCAAGCGAGGCTGTCCTAATCAGGGTTAGCCTGGATCTGTCCTAACAGGGTGCGGTTACAAGACTATCGTCGAGTATTTAAAAATCCGAAATCGAAAACGTTTATCTGCGTTTATTTAGCATTGCAGGTCATGAATCACCATTAAATCATTTCCAGGACTAGATATCAGGGCTATTGTTTTAAAACAAGATGGCGTTGCCACACACAGGACAGGTATTCCTAAATTATCTTCACTTTTTCTCGTGCTCTCCCCCCAAATATCTGAGAGCCTCGAACAGGCGTATAAACAAGGTAAGGTTTCAAAACCCCAGCGGCACCCTTATACCCAAACATGTGTCAGATACCTCACTCCCTAATAGGTGGGGGAGGAGGGCAGGTGTTGCGAGAACTCAACACACATCAGTTGAAATGTTAAGTTATGAAATCTTAAGTGCGGCGAGCCCTTGGCTCATATAGAGAAATACTGTTCTCTACCACGGAATTTCTGTCTCTACGGCAAGTTCTGCCTTTATTTCACGTTTGACAGCGAAATTGCGACAGTAAGTGGTGGTGACGAAAGCAAGATGGGCTTCCAGTGGCGTGGATACGGTTTGATGTTTAGGCGGTCACACAACGATAAGCCACGTCATTAAGGTGAATTGAAGAACTGTTACCCATGCAGCATGGATGTTATTTCAAATGTTTCATTGGGCACATTTATCATTAAGCTTTGAAAAATACGAGTAAATATACTTTATTGTTTTAATTTTTGTTTTTGTCAAAGTACCGCAGTGTACATGTAGGAATGAAGATATAGACCAGATATAGTTTACCGTGCTAGTATATTACCACAGTTTTCTATCCCAGAATGTTCCTGGGACTTATACAACAGTGAAAATTAATTTTTAACTTTTTTAAACACTGGTAATGAGAGCCTCGAACAGGCGTATAAACAAGGTAAGGTTTCAAAACCCCAGCGGCACCCTTATACCCAAACATGTGTCAGATACCTCACTCCCTAATAGGTGGGGGGAGGAGGGCAGGTGTTGCGAGAACTCAACACACATCAGTTGAAATGTTAAGTTATGAAATCTTAAGTGCGGCGAGCCCTTGGCTCATATAGAGAAATACTGTTCTCTACCACGGAATTTCTGTCTCTACGGCAAGTTCTGCCTTTTTTTCACGTTTGACAGCGAAATTGCGACAGTAAGTGGTGGTGACGGAATGGCGTGGATAGATGTTTAGGCGGTCACACAACGATAAGCCACGTCATTAAGGTGAATTGAAGAACTGTTACCCATGCAGCATGGATGTTATTTCAAATGTTTCATTGGGCACATTTATCATTAAGCTTTGAAAAATACGAGTAAATATACTTTATTGTTTTAATTTTTTGTTTTTGTCAAAGTACCGCAGTGTACATGTAGGAATGAAGATATAGACCAGATATAGTTTACCGTGCTAGTATATTACCACAGTTTTCTATCCCAGAATGTTCCTGGGACTTTACAACAGTGAAAATTAATTTTTAACTTTTTTAAACACTGGTAATTAATTTTTTACGGATCCGTTAACCGTAACAGAAAAAATTAACCGTTAGCCGTGAAAGACACTACCCCATTGAGACCCTCCTACAACTGCCAAGCAGCGCCATAAATAGCCTTCCCGCAACACAGAAGCCTATTAAAAGATAATTGTTTGCAAAGATACCGCTACTTTTCCCTTTTATATTACATGTGACCAACGGAAAGGAAACCTTGAATAAAACATTTATTTGGGTATCTGAAGTACGGAATCGAAAGAGTGAAAATAAAACGCGAGGACATGCAGCAATTTTAGGTAGGAACTACTGCATTTTTGAGCAGGGAGGGGTGGTGGAGAAAAGAAAAAACAACTGAAAAGAACTATTTTTGTCAGCTTTGCTTTAAAAAGAATACCTTTCACTATAACTCCAAGTTTCCTTCACAGGGATATCTTTCACACCACCACTACCCCCTACCCCATTTACTTCGCCAGTCCACCACCCCTCCCCACTGGTACCAAATTATACAAAGAACAATGCTGGCAAACAGTGGGCTATTCGAGCTAGACAGGTAAATTGAAACATTTGTTTGCTTGGTACGGAAAGATCCGCACGTCATCAAATAGAAGGCAATTTGAAAAGGTAAGATATTGTTATAGTCTTTTTATTTCAGCTGTTCGACTCGAACGCTGTTGCAAAGTTCAAATGAAAATATTATCGGTTACCGAAAAGCATTGGTTTTGTCAATCCTTTGGTCAACGTCACGCAATTACATGTAACAAATTTCCCTTTACAGGCAAAGTGCAGCAACGTTTCTGTAACCGAAGATGGTGGCCAAGTAGGAATTCAAGATATCATAACATCATAACTTTGGAGGAAAGAAGCAGTTTAGAACGAGCGTACGTAATTAAAGTCACTTGAAAATTGCCGTGTTAATCAGCGTCGAGTTACATAATTTCATCACCTTCTCTGACCTTGTCAAAATTTATGTTGAAGGTTATCACTCTCAGAGAGATTGAAAACAGTAAGTTTAGAATTGTACTGTAATCCTTAGGCGTTCAGAATAGTGAGTTAAAGTTTCCATCGGCAGACTTTTAGTTTTTGACAAGCTGTGGTTCGAAGAAGGCAAAGTTCATGTTGATTTCAAGAATGGCGCCGATGCAAAACTTGACTTCACGTTTCTGTCTCTCGACGGAGCACTTTTGTCGGGCCGCGGAAGAATTTTAACACAACAGAGTGAGTGCCAATTGCACTTGTAGATTTACTCTTTCAACGCCAAATTTTATGTTCATGGGCTTTTTGGGTGTGGAAAGGGTTAGCACAAACAGAGCAAAAATATACACTTTTAAGAAAAATTACTAATTTCAACGTTCAATTGTATTGTACCAGTGGCTTTTTGGATTGTAAAGTTAGCTAAAATTAAGCTCATTCGCTGAAGCGTTGAACTGTGGTATATTTTAACGGTCAAAAACGGTTATATACCAGTAGCTTTTCAAAATAATTTGTGCTTTGTACTTTCCTCGATTTCAGACAAAAGCAAGCGCTTCACCGATTCTTTGAATTCTATTTTCGAAAAATAATTCACCATAGGTGTTATTCAGGAAAGATATGAAGGTAATTCAAAATTTGACTGATGAAGTTGCTGATTTCTTTCAGATATTTTACAGAATTTAAAAAATTTAAAACGCCTCCAATTCTTAAGAAAGTAAGTTCGGTTAACAATCCTTCGCACTCTTTCATTTCAAAGTTGCAAAGGACTCTGTCATTCTCATACTCAAAGAATCGGTTGTTTCATGTGGAGAACATAGCGTTCGCCTGCCGCCATACAGATTCTTGTAGAACGATACGCATTCTTTAAGGATTTTCTCGTTGACTCGACGATTAAGTCATTGTCACTTATTTTAACTCTTTTTATACCGGCTATTTGGTCGCCTTTTTTTACAATTTCCGAAGGGTAGGAAGCGAAATCGACCTGGCTACTCTACGGTTACCACGGAGATTTCGCTGGCCCGCAACACCGAAGGCTCTATCTTTGTTGTCACGCTCGCCACGTTAGCTGTCGTTTATTTCTAAACGATCCCCGCAGCTACAATTCGTTACTATTTGATTTGTAAGCGTGTTTTTCGAGCCATTTTCCACCTCAGAAGCCCCTGCCTGGCATCATAAAGCTGGGTTGATGGGTAGAAGCAATCCTTTGAAAGAAAACAGAGGTGAGAAGCAATTTCACACGAAGTGGACCGCTCAAAGTATTGGAGCGAGTGATGGCAATTCACGGAGTGAAGTTGTGTCTTTAGTTGTTTGGTGAGTGGATTCCAAGACCTGGCATGGCAATTTTGGCGAGTTTTGACTTGTAAATAATGCAATCGGTGCAATCTTTTGCCAGCAGGACCGGGTGGCTCGACACTTATAAAAAATATGTCAAATGGAAATTGGCGGACATCCATGCTGCTGTTAGGCAGAAATATCCCAGAATTCCTTTGGGTCACAAACGTGAAAATTACAGACCGTGAGAGCAACTGAAATAACATAGCGTTAACCACGTCGCGCTAAAGAAATGAGATGGCAAATGAAGAAAAGATTGCAAGAAGATGAGTCGAAGTTTGCTGCCAATGTAAACTTTAAGCTTCAAAAGGAATTTCTGTCTTTAAAAACTTCAAGAAAACGTTTCCTAAATTTTGGTATTCTCCGAGGGAGTTAGGGTTTTCCAACAGAATAAACAATCATATAAAATAAAAAGTGGAAGTTTTCTTCAGTTTGCGAGGTAATGAAGTCTACATAACTGATTATTTCGCAACAACAATACGTCATTTCAACCATAGTCATTTGCGGTGAGGGCTAGGGTTAGTTGGGGTAATGTTTGTGACCCTTTGCGTATGTTTTGCGTATGTTTTGCTTTAATGTTAGCCTTTAATTTTAGCTTTGGTGGATCTCCTAAATATGGGGAATTCCAATAGTTTTGTCTACCCTAAGCTTTTCTAAGGATTTGCGTTTTTTGCTGATGTGAGAGCTAGGGTTAGTTTGGGGTAATGTTTGTGACCCTTTGCGTATGTTTTGCTTAATGTTAGCCTTTAATTTTAGCTTCTGGATCTCCTAAATATGGGGAATTCCAATAGTTTTGTCTAACCCTAAGCTTTCTAAAAGATTTGCGTTTTTTGGCTGAGGTGAGGGCTAGTGGTAATTAGTTGGGGTAATGTTTGTGACCCTTTGCGTATGTTTTGCTTAATGTTAACTTTTAATTTCAGCTTTGGGGATCTCCTAAATATGGGGAATTCCAATAGTTTTGTCTAACCCTAAGCCTTTCTAAAGATTTGCGTTGTTGGCTGAGGTGAGGGCTAGGGTTAGTTGGGGTAATGTTTGTGACCCTTTGCGTATGTTTTGCTTAATGTTAGCCTTTAATTTCAGCTTTCTGGATCTCCTAAATATGGGGAATTCCAATAGTTTTGTCTAACCCTAAGCTTTTCTAAAGATTTGCGTTTTTGGCTGAGGTGAGGGCTAGGGTTAGTTGGGGTAATGTTTGTGACCCTTTGCGTATGTTTTGCTTAATGTTAGCCTTAATTTTAGCTTTCTGGGATCTCCTAAATATGGGGAATTCCAATAGTTTTGTCTAACCCTAAGCTTTTCTAAAGATTTGCGTTTTTGGCTGAGGTGAGGGCTAGGGTTAGTTGGGGTAATGTTTGTGACCCTTTGCGTATGTTTTGCTTAATGTTAGCCTTAATTTCAGCTTTGGGGATCTCCTAAATATGGGGAATTCCAATAGTTTTGTCTAACCCTAAGCTTTTCTAAGGATTTGCGTTTTTGGCTGAGGTGAGGGCTAGGGTTATTGGGGTAATGTTTTGGACCCTTTGCGTATGTTTTGCTTAATGTTAGTTGGGGTAATGTTTGTGACCTTTTGCGTATGTTTTGCTTAATGTTAGCCTTTAATTTTAGCTTTCTGGATCTCCTAAATATGGGGAATTCAATAGTTTTGTCTAACCCTAAGCTTTTTAAAGATTTTGCGTTTTTGGCTGAGGTGAGGGCTAGGGTTAGTTTGGGTAATGTTTGTGACCCTTTGCGTATGTTTTGCTTAATGTTAGCCTTTAATTTCAGCTTTGGGGATCTCCTAAATATGGGGAATTCCAATAGTTTTGTCTAACCCTAAGCTTTTCTAAAGATTTGCGTTTTTGGGCTGAGTGAGGGCTAGGGTTAGTTGGGGTAATGTTTGTGACCCTTTGCGTATGTTTTGCTTAATGTTAGCCTTTAATTTCAGCTTTGGGGATCTCCTAAATATGGGAATTCCAATAGTTTTGTCTAACCCTAAGCTTTTCTAAAGATTTGCGTTTTTGGCTGAGGTGAGGGCTAGGGTTAGTTGGGGTAATGTTTGTGACCCTTTGCGTATGTTTTGCTTAATGTTAGCCTTTAATTTCAGCTTTGGGGATCTCCTAAATATGGGGAATTCCAATAGTTTTGTCTAACCCTAAGCTTTTCTAAAGATTTGCGTTTTTGGCTGAGGTGAGGGCTAGGGTTAGTTGGGGTAATGTTTGTGACCCTTTGCGTATGTTTTGCTTAATGTTAGCCTTTAATTTCAGCTTTGGGGATCTCCTAAATATGGGGAATTCCAATAGTTTTGTCTAACCCTAAGCTTTTCTAAAGATTTGCGTTTTTGGCTGAGGTGAGGGCTAGGGTTAGTTGGGGTAATGTTTGTGACCCTTTGCGTATGTTTTGCTTAATGTTAGCCTTTAATTTCAGCTTTGGGGATCTCCTAAATATGGGGAATTCCAATAGTTTTGTCTAACCCTAAGCTTTTCTAAAGATTTGCGTTTTTGGCTGAGGTGAGGGCTAGGGTTAGTTGGGGTAATGTTTGTGACCCTTTGCGTATGTTTTGCTTAATGTTAGCCTTTAATTTCAGCTTTGGGGATCTCCTAAATATGGGGAATTCCAATAGTTTTGTCTAACCCTAAGCTTTTCTAAAGATTTGCGTTTTGGCTGAGGTGAGGGCTAGGGTTAGTTGGGGTAATGTTTGTGACCCTTTGCGTATGTTTTGCTTAATGTTAGCCTTTAATTTCAGCTTTGGGGATCTCCTAAATATGGGGAATTCCAATAGTTTTGTCTAACCCTAAGCTTTTCTAAAAGATTTGCGTTTTTGGCTGAGGTGAGGGCTAGGGTTAGTTGGGGTAATGTTTGTGACCCTTTGCGTATGTTTTGCTTAATGTTAGCCTTTAATTTCAGCTTTGGGGATCTCCTAAATATGGGGAATTCCAATAGTTTTGTCTAACCCTAAGCTTTTCTAAAGATTTGCGTTTTTGGCTGAGGTGAGGGCTAGGGTTAGTTGGGGTAATGTTTGTGACCCTTTGCGTATGTTTTGCTTAATGTTAGCCTTTAATTTCAGCTTTGGGGATCTCCTAAATATGGGGAATTCCAATAGTTTTGTCTAACCCTAAGCTTTTCTAAAGATTTGCGTTTTTGGCTGAGGTGAGGGCTAGGGTTAGTTGGGGTAATGTTTGTGACCCTTTGCGTATGTTTTGCTTAATGTTAGCCTTTAATTTCAGCTTTGGGGATCTCCTAAATATGGGGAATTCCAATAGTTTTGTCTAACCCTAAGCTTTTCTAAAGATTTGCGTTTTTGGCTGAGGTGAGGGCTAGGGTTAGTTGGGGTAATGTTTGTGACCCTTTGCGTATGTTTTGCTTAATGTTAGCCTTTAATTTCAGCTTTGGGATCTCCTAAATATGGGGAATTCCAATAGTTTTGTCTAACCCTAAGCTTTTCTAAAGATTTGCGTTTTTGGCTGAGGTGAGGGCTAGGGTTAGTTGGGGTAATGTTTGTGACCCTTTGCGTATGTTTTGCTTAATGTTAGCCTTTAATTTCAGCTTTGGGGATCTCCTAAATATGGGGAATTCCAATAGTTTTGTCTAACCCTAAGCTTTTCTAAAGATTTGCGTTTTTGGCTGAGGTGAGGGCTAGGGTTAGTTGGGGTAATGTTTGTGACCCTTTGCGTATGTTTTGCTTAATGTTAGCCTTTAATTTCAGCTTTGGGGATCTCCTAAATATGGGGAATTCCAATAGTTTTGTCTAACCCTAAGCTTTTCTAAAGATTTGCGTTTTTGGCTGAGGTGAGGGCTAGGGTTAGTTGGGGTAATGTTTGTGACCCTTTGCGTATGTTTTGCTTAATGTTAGCCTTTAATTTCAGCTTTGGGGATCTCCTAAATATGGGGAATTCCAATAGTTTTGTCTAACCCTAAGCTTTTCTAAAGATTTGCGTTTTTGGCTGAGGTGAGGGCTAGGGTTAGTTGGGGTAATGTTTGTGACCCTTTGCGTATGTTTTGCTTAATGTTAGCCTTTAATTTCAGCTTTGGGGATCTCCTAAATATGGGGAATTCCAATAGTTTTGTCTAACCCTAAGCTTTTCTAAAGATTTGCGTTTTTGGCTGAGGTGAGGGCTAGGGTTAGTTGGGGTAATGTTTGTGACCCTTTGCGTATGTTTTGCTTAATGTTAGCCTTTAATTTCAGCTTTGGGGATCTCCTAAATATGGGGAATTCCAATAGTTTTGTCTAACCCTAAGCTTTTCTAAAGATTTGCGTTTTTGGCTGAGGTGAGGGCTAGGGTTAGTTGGGGTAATGTTTGTGACCCTTTGCGTATGTTTTGCTTAATGTTAGCCTTTAATTTCAGCTTTGGGGATCTCCTAAATATGGGGAATTCCAATAGTTTTGTCTAACCCTAAGCTTTTCTAAAGATTTGCGTTTTTGGCTGAGGTGAGGGCTAGGGTTAGTTGGGGTAATGTTTGTGACCCTTTGCGTATGTTTTGCTTAATGTTAGCCTTTAATTTCAGCTTTGGGGATCTCCTAAATATGGGGAATTCCAATAGTTTTGTCTAACCCTAAGCTTTTCTAAAGATTTGCGTTTTTGGCTGAGGTGAGGGCTAGGGTTAGTTGGGGTAATGTTTGTGACCCTTTGCGTATGTTTTGCTTAATGTTAGCCTTTAATTTCAGCTTTGGGGATCTCCTAAATATGGGGAATTCCAATAGTTTTGTCTAACCCTAAGCTTTTCTAAAGATTTGCGTTTTTGGCTGAGGTGAGGGCTAGGGTTAGTTGGGTAATGTTTGTGACCCTTTGCGTATGTTTTGCTTAATGTTAGCCTTTAATTTCAGCTTTGGGGATCTCCTAAATATGGGGAATTCCAATAGTTTTGTCTAACCCTAAGCTTTTCTAAAGATTTGCGTTTTTGGCTGAGGTGAGGGCTAGGGTTAGTTGGGGTAATGTTTGTGACCCTTTGCGTATGTTTTGCTTAATGTTAGCCTTTAATTTCAGCTTTGGGGATCTCCTAAATATGGGGAATTCCAATAGTTTTGTCTAACCCTAAGCTTTTCTAAAGATTTGCGTTTTTGGCTGAGGTGAGGGCTAGGGTTAGTTGGGGTAATGTTTGTGACCCTTTGCGTATGTTTTGCTTAATGTTAGCCTTTAATTTCAGCTTTGGGGATCTCCTAAATATGGGGAATTCCAATAGTTTTGTCTAACCCTAAGCTTTTCTAAAGATTTGCGTTTTTGGCTGAGGTGAGGGCTAGGGTTAGTTGGGGTAATGTTTGTGACCCTTTGCGTATGTTTTGCTTAATGTTAGCCTTTAATTTCAGCTTTGGGGATCTCCTAAATATGGGGAATTCCAATAGTTTTGTCTAACCCTAAGCTTTTCTAAAGATTTGCGTTTTTGCTGAGGTGAGGGCTAGGGTTAGTTGGGGTAATGTTTGTGACCCTTTGCGTATGTTTTGCCTTAATGTTAGCCTTTAATTTCAGCTTTGGGGATCTCCTAAATATGGGGAATTCCAATAGTTTTGTCTAACCCTAAGCTTTTCTAAAGATTTGCGTTTTTGGCTGAGGTGAGGGCTAGGGTTAGTTGGGGTAATGTTTGTGACCCTTTGCGTATGTTTTGCTTAATGTTAGCCTTTAATTTCAGCTTTGGGGATCTCCTAAATATGGGGAATTCCAATAGTTTTGTCTAACCCTAAGCTTTTCTAAAGATTTGCGTTTTTGGCTGAGGTGAGGGCTAGGGTTAGTTGGGGTAATGTTTGTGACCCTTTGCGTATGTTTTGCTTAATGTTAGCCTTTAATTTCAGCTTTGGGGATCTCCTAAATATGGGGAATTCCAATAGTTTTGTCTAACCCTAAGCTTTTCTAAAGATTTGCGTTTTTGGCTGAGGTGAGGGCTAGGGTTAGTTGGGGTAATGTTTGTGACCCTTTGCGTATGTTTTGCTTAATGTTAGCCTTTAATTTCAGCTTTGGGGATCTCCTAAATATGGGGAATTCCAATAGTTTTGTCTAACCCTAAGCTTTTCTAAAGATTTGCGTTTTTGGCTGAGGTGAGGGCTAGGGTTAGTTGGGGTAATGTTTGTGACCCTTTGCGTATGTTTTGCTTAATGTTAGCCTTTAATTTCAGCTTTGGGGATCTCCTAAATATGGGGAATTCCAATAGTTTTGTCTAACCCTAAGCTTTTCTAAAGATTTGCGTTTTTGGCTGAGGTGAGGGCTAGGGTTAGTTGGGGTAATGTTTGTGACCCTTTGCGTATGTTTTGCTTAATGTTAGCCTTTAATTTCAGCTTTGGGGATCTCCTAAATATGGGGAATTCCAATAGTTTTGTCTAACCCTAAGCTTTTCTAAAGATTTGCGTTTTTGGCTGAGGTGAGGGCTAGGGTTAGTTGGGGTAATGTTTGTGACCCTTTGCGTATGTTTTGCTTAATGTTAGCCTTTAATTTCAGCTTTGGGGATCTCCTAAATATGGGGAATTCCAATAGTTTTGTCTAACCCTAAGCTTTTCTAAAGATTTGCGTTTTTGGCTGAGGTGAGGGCTAGGGTTAGTTGGGGTAATGTTTGTGACCCTTTGCGTATGTTTTGCTTAATGTTAGCCTTTAATTTCAGCTTTGGGGATCTCCTAAATATGGGGAATTCCAATAGTTTTGTCTAACCCTAAGCTTTTCTAAAGATTTGCGTTTTTGGCTGAGGTGAGGGCTAGGGTTAGTTGGGGTAATGTTTGTGACCCTTTGCGTATGTTTTGCTTAATGTTAGCCTTTAATTTCAGCTTTGGGGATCTCCTAAATATGGGGAATTCCAATAGTTTTGTCTAACCCTAAGCTTTTCTAAAGATTTGCGTTTTTGGCTGAGGTGAGGGCTAGGGTTAGTTGGGGTAATGTTTGTGACCCTTTGCGTATGTTTTGCTTAATGTTAGCCTTTAATTTCAGCTTTGGGATCTCCTAAATATGGGGAATTCCAATAGTTTTGTCTAACCCTAAGCTTTTCTAAAGATTTGCGTTTTTGGCTGAGGTGAGGGCTAGGGTTAGTTGGGGTAATGTTTGTGACCCTTTGCGTATGTTTTGCTTAATGTTAGCCTTTAATTTCAGCTTTGGGGATCTCCTAAATATGGGGAATTCCAATAGTTTTGTCTAACCCTAAGCTTTTCTAAAGATTTGCGTTTTTGGCTGAGGTGAGGGCTAGGGTTAGTTGGGGTAATGTTTGTGACCCTTTGCGTATGTTTTGCTTAATGTTAGCCTTTAATTTCAGCTTTGGGATCTCCTAAATATGGGGAATTCCAATAGTTTTGTCTAACCCTAAGCTTTTCTAAAGATTTGCGTTTTTGGCTGAGGTGAGGGCTAGGGTTAGTTGGGGTAATGTTTGTGACCCTTTGCGTATGTTTTGCTTAATGTTAGCCTTTAATTTCAGCTTTGGGGATCTCCTAAATATGGGGAATTCCAATAGTTTTGTCTAACCCTAAGCTTTTCTAAAGATTTGCGTTTTTGGCTGAGGTGAGGGCTAGGGTTAGTTGGGGTAATGTTTGTGACCCTTTGCGTATGTTTTGCTTAATGTTAGCCTTTAATTTCAGCTTTGGGGATCTCCTAAATATGGGGAATTCCAATAGTTTTGTCTAACCCTAAGCTTTTCTAAAGATTTGCGTTTTGGCTGAGGTGAGGGCTAGGGTTAGTTGGGGTAATGTTTGTGACCCTTTGCGTATGTTTTGCTTAATGTTAGCCTTTAATTTCAGCTTTGGGATCTCCTAAATATGGGGAATTCCAATAGTTTTGTCTAACCCTAAGCTTTTCTAAAGATTTGCGTTTTTGGCTGAGGTGAGGGCTAGGGTTAGTTGGGGTAATGTTTGTGACCCTTTGCGTATGTTTTGCTTAATGTTAGCCTTTAATTTCAGCTTTGGGGATCTCCTAAATATGGGGAATTCCAATAGTTTTGTCTAACCCTAAGCTTTTCTAAAGATTTGCGTTTTTGGCTGAGGTGAGGGCTAGGGTTAGTTGGGGTAATGTTTGTGACCCTTTGCGTATGTTTTGCTTAATGTTAGCCTTTAATTTCAGCTTTGGGGATCTCCTAAATATGGGGAATTCCAATAGTTTTGTCTAACCCTAAGCTTTTCTAAAGATTTGCGTTTTTGGCTGAGGTGAGGGCTAGGGTTAGTTGGGGTAATGTTTGTGACCCTTTGCGTATGTTTTGCTTAATGTTAGCCTTTAATTTTAGCTTTCTGGGATCTCCTAAATATGGGGAATTCCAATAGTTTTGTCTAACCCTAAGCTTTTCTAAAGATTTGCGTTTTTGGCTGAGGTGAGGGCTAGGGTTAGTTGGGGTAATGTTTGTGACCCTTTGCGTATGTTTTGCTTAATGTTAGCCTTTAATTTTAGCTTTGGGGATCTCCTAAATATGGGGAATTCCAATAGTTTTGTCTAACCCTAAGCTTTTCTAAAGATTTGCGTTTTTGGCTGAGGTGAGGGCTAGGGTTAGTTGGGGTAATGTTTGTGACCCTTTGCGTATGTTTTGCTTAATGTTAGCCTTTAATTTAGCTTTGGGGATCTCCTAAATATGGGGAATTCCAATAGTTTTGTCTAACCCTAAGCTTTTCTAAAGATTTGCGTTTTTGGCTGAGGTGAGGGCTAGGGTTAGTTGGGGTAATGTTTGTGACCCTTTGCGTATGTTTTGCTTAATGTTAGCCTTTAATTTTAGCTTTGGGGATCTCCTAAATATGGGGAATTCCAATAGTTTTGTCTAACCCTAAGCTTTTCTAAAGATTTGCGTTTTTGGCTGAGGTGAGGGCTAGGGTTAGTTGGGGTAATGTTTGTGACCCTTTGCGTATGTTTTGCTTAATGTTAGCCTTTAATTTAGCTTTGGGATCTCCTAAATATGGGGAATTCCAATAGTTTTTCTAACCCTAAGCTTTTCTAAAGATTTGCGTTTTTGGCTGAGGTGAGGGCTAGGGTTAGTTGGGGTAATGTTTGTGACCCTTTGCGTATGTTTTGCTTAATGTTAGCCTTTAATTTCAGCTTTGGGGATCTCCTAAATATGGGGAATTCCAATAGTTTTGTCTAACCCTAAGCTTTTCTAAAGATTTGCGTTTTTGGCTGAGGTGAGGGCTAGGGTTAGTTGGGGTAATGTTTGTGACCCTTTGCGTATGTTTTGCTTAATGTTAGCCTTTAATTTCAGCTTTGGGGATCTCCTAAATATGGGGAATTCCAATAGTTTTGTCTAACCCTAAGCTTTTCTAAAGATTTGCGTTTTTGGCTGAGGTGAGGGCTAGGGTTAGTTGGGGTAATGTTTGTGACCCTTTGCGTATGTTTTGCTTAATGTTAGCCTTTAATTTCAGCTTTGGGATCTCCTAAATATGGGGAATTCCAATAGTTTTGTCTAACCCTAAGCTTTTCTAAAGATTTGCGTTTTTGGCTGAGGTGAGGGCTAGGGTTAGTTGGGGTAATGTTTGTGACCCTTTGCGTATGTTTTGCTTAATGTTAGCCTTTAATTTCAGCTTTGGGATCTCCTAAATATGGGGAATTCCAATAGTTTTGTCTAACCCTAAGCTTTTCTAAAGATTTGCGTTTTTGGCTGAGGTGAGGCTAGGGTTAGTGGGGTAATGTTTGTGACCCTTTGCGTATGTTTTGCTTAATGTTAGCCTTTAATTTTAGCTTTCTGGGATCTCCTAAATATGGGGAATTCCAATAGTTTTGTCTAACCCTAAGCTTTTCTAAAGATTTGCGTTTTTGGCTGAGGTGAGGGCTAGGGTTAGTTGGGGTAATGTTTGTGACCCTTTGCGTATGTTTTGCTTAATGTTAGCCTTTAATTTCAGCTTTGGGATCTCCTAAATATGGGGAATTCCAATAGTTTTGCTAACCCTAAGCTTTTCTAAAGATTTGCGTTTTTGGCTGAGGTGAGGGCTAGGGTTAGTTGGGGTAATGTTTGTGACCCTTTGCGTATGTTTTGCTTAATGTTAGCCTTTAATTTTAGCTTTGGATCTCCTAAATATGGGGAATTCCAATAGTTTTGTCTAACCCTAAGCTTTTCTAAAGATTTGCGTTTTTGGCTGAGGTGAGGGCTAGGGTTAGTTGGGGTAATGTTTGTGACCCTTTGCGTATGTTTTGCTTAATGTTAGCCTTTAATTTAGCTTTGGGATCTCCTAAATATGGGGAATTCCAATAGTTTTGTCTAACCCTAAGCTTTTCTAAAGATTTGCGTTTTTGGCTGAGGTGAGGGCTAGGGTTAGTTGGGGTAATGTTTGTGACCCTTTGCGTATGTTTTGCTTAATGTTAGCCTTTAATTTCAGCTTTGGGATCTCCTAAATATGGGCAATTCCAATAGTTTTGTCTAACCCTAAGCTTTTCTAAAGATTTGCGTTTTTGGCTGAGGTGAGGGCTAGGGTTAGTTGGGGTAATGTTTGTGACCCTTTGCGTATGTTTTGCTTAATGTTAGCCTTTAATTTCAGCTTTGGGATCTCCTAAATATGGGCAATGCCCTTAAATGTTAGCCTTTAATTTCAGCTTTGGGATCTCCTAAATATGGGCAATTCCAATAGTTTTGTCTAACCCTAATTCTAAAGATTGCGTTTTTGGCTGAGGTGAGGGAGGGTTAGTTGGGGTAATATGTTTTTGCAATTCCAATAGTTTTTCTAACCCAAGTTTTCTAAAGATTTGCGTTTTGGCTGAGGTGAGGGCTAGGGTTAGATGGGGTAATGTTTTTGACCCTTAGTAGTATAGTACTTGGGGCTCCTAGCGCATTTTCACAACAACGCATTTTGCAAGGTCAAATTTTTCATAATTCATACATCATGTGGAATCAGGCATGGTTCACACATCATGTATGAGCTAGCGCATTTTCCAAGGTCAATTTCTCGGAAAATTACCATGCGCAACTTTCTCAGAAAAATATTGCTTAATTTATAAATCAACAGTATTCATGGAGAAACGGCTGATTTCAATAGTCTCAGCAATAATAGGTATAATCAACAGTATTCATGGAGAAACGGCTGATTTCAATAGTCTCAGCAATAATAGGTATAAATCAACAGTATTCATGGAGAAACGGCTGATTTCAATAGTCTCAGCAATAATAGGTATAAATCAACAGTATTCATGGAGAAACGGCTGATTTCAATAGTCTCAGTATTCATGGAGAATGAGTTCTATTAAGGTAATCTATTTAAGTACCCTTATGATATAAAAACACTTAAAGAAATATCGCTTCAGGTAAAATGGAGAATGACGAAAGAAAGAAATCTTCGGGCCTTGGAAAAGCCCTCTCAAATCAGGTCAGGTAGCCAGATGGTAAATGGCCTGTGTGATTCAGATATTCATGAATATTTTGTTGAAGTAGAAAAATATCTAATATGTCCTTTATGTGATCAGAAGATAGCAGAACATAGTGTCAAAAATGAACCATGTTGTGATAATCAGAAAATGATTAATGACAATGGTGAAAATGTTTGTACAAATTGTGGTTCAGTCCATGGTTATGATTATTGTAAGGAGTACGTTGACTTTCATAATAATATGTATAAAATAAAGCGAAAATCTGTATATAATCGGAAGTACCATATTGAAAATGTGATAAATGATATATGTTGCAAGAATAGATTTCAAATTTCAGTAAAAGATAAGGATAAAATATTAAGAATATTCAAGGAGATAGACACTATCATCCCTTCGGTGAATAAGAATCGTAAAAGAATGATAAGCACCAAATTCATCATGAAACAATTGTTTATGATGATGAATCTGCCTTATGAGTATATCATATTAACCAACTTAAAGAAAACACTGAAATTTTATAATCGATATTGGGTTGAGATTCTATTGTTGAGATTTGATAAGATTATTCGTATTATCAAGCAGTGAATTTTTCATCATATTTCAGTAGGTACTTATCAATAATTGGACTATTATCAGTCACATAATCATCGATATTCTTCATTGAGATTTGTATACTTGAAGCATCAAAATCACCACTTCTCAACTTGTCTTTTATTGAATTGAGTAGATGTTGATAGCTTTGATAAGCATATGTGCAATTCTGGATTTTCAAATCTAGGTTTTTATGCTTCATCCACCCTTGTATCAAAAGTGATGCTGTACTGATGGCTACCAAACTAACACCACCGGTTGCCACGCTTGCAGCAAGACCACCTGTTGCAAATATAATAGACGCTGAATTACCAGCTAATTTCCATTTTTTGAACCGTTTAACCGCCTGTTTATGAGCCCAACACTTTCTATGATATGTTTGGTAATAGGATTTTAATTCATTTACCTGATCTTCTGTTAATTCATCTGAAATATGGTTCCAGCTGAATATGCTTTTTCGCTCTTTCATATATATCTTTTACATAATGATTCTCTTGAATATGCAATAAAGTATTCCAGAGATCTGGCCACTCAGAGGAGATAACTTACTTAATTTAGTCGATAAGAAACATGGAAAAGCATAAGAATATCCTCTATCAAGACCATGTTTGACATAGAATCTGCCGAAAGCATCGTGTAATATTGCATGCGCTTGTAATACGTCAATCCATCCAAGAGTATGCTCTAACAAATGTGTCAAGCGGCCATCACCGTAACCAATCAACCCAATGCCTATGTGCTCCTGGATAATATCTCTCACTTCAATATATTTGTTGAAATGTTTGTGATATAGAAACTGGTAAACCAAAGCTGATTTCAAAATCCTCTTATCAACACCAGGGTTTTTCCGTTCAGCATCCCGAATGAACCATCGTACAAATCTTATAATCTGCTTCATAATAATTGATTACATAATTCAAAGATCGAAATAATCTTCAAGGAAACGGAACATATTTTTTAATTCATCATTAGACAGAGATTTCTGCCAAACAGAAAAAGCGTACAGATCCATTTCAGAAAAATTGACTGCAGTACCATCATCATTATCAACTTGGCATCCAATGAACATTTTTTGTGGATTTCCTGACAGTGTTGCTGAGATTGTTTCTGTTCCAACAGGAGTCATTGATGAAATACCTCTAAATAGTTCCATATTTTGTTCATTCACTCTTATTGTCCAAACCTCAATATTACCAGTCAGATCAGACAAAGAAAGAGCAGTAAGTCTTCCGCCTGAGAGAGTACCAAAATCAACCCAAACAGTCCCAGTACCCCAAGGAAAATGAACACCAAATCGAATATTAGCCTGCCCCCATTGAAATTGAGATTGATTCTTCACTTGTTTTGTATTAACAACCATAATTACTGTGCATGTATTCCCATTTGGTCCAGCAACTTTGGATACATCAAATGAATTTATTCTCAAGTAGTCATCAGTCCCATCGAATCGCAGAAAGAATCTCTTTTTATTTGAATCTCTCAACAGCAGAGGTTTTTTGGAATTATCAGTTTGTGTGAAAGATATATTATTGACAGGATCAACCCATCTTGAGACTCTATCGTTTGTATCAGATGTTAAAACAGAGAGAGCTGGGATGAGAGCAATAGAAATTCCATCAAGGATTGGTACACCAGGAAGAGAGTTGGAAATAACAAAAGTAGCTCTATCTAACTTCAGATCAAGTTGTTTTTTTGTGACACAATCATTATCATCAGTTCCTTCATCAACATTTATCAATTTCTTGTTGTTTCCAAGATCATAGTGGCCATCTTGTGTTAATGTAAATCCATCACCTTTATCACCTTTTGAACCAATTAGACCTCTATCACCTTTATCACCTTTAGGACCAATTGCACCAGTATCACCTTTATTATCTTGATTTTGTGGAGAATTGAAAACTCCCATTATAATATTAATTTAGATTAATTCATGACCACTTCAAGTGTGAATGTTGTATCAAATGCACCTGTATTAGGATGTGAATAATCAATGATTAAATAGCCTCTCGATAATGATTTGTTGATATTGACCGTTGTGATGTTTCTACTCATAGTATTATGTCTGTGTTCATAAATAGTTGCTGGTAATGGCAAAGGCATACCACCTTCAGCTTTTGTCTTGAAGTAGAATATTCCGGGTTTTGTTCCTTGTAATACATACATTTTCTTAATATAAAAGTTATTGTTATGAATGACTAAAAAATCAGAGCCATTTATCAATACAGGCTTTAAAGCATTCTTATCATGTCCTCTTTTTGCTTTGACAGAGCAATTTAAATATTGTATTTGACCGATTATTCCATTCCCATTCAAATTTAGATCACCTCCTAATTTCGGACTGTAAAGAGCAAATCCACCCAAATCTAAAGCCGTTTCCATAATTACACCTGTAACGCTTGAACGAAATAGATTCAAACTATTATTATGAATTCTATAGCCATTCAGATTTAAATCACCACCAAGTTTGGCCTCACTTATAAGAAAGCTGTTCATATTAATATTATTTAGCATTGTCAATTCACCATTTTGACCGTCGAATAAGTTTGATGAATTATTAATCAAAGCATGTCCATTCAAATCTAAATCAGTTTGTAATTGTATTGTTTCATTCACAATTTTATAAGCTTCTGCGAAGTCGTAAACACTTGATGGAACGTCTACAGCTTCAAAATCAATACCATATGCAACACAATGAACTTTGTACTTATTTGGATAAGTTGGGTTAGCATTAATATGAATCGTACAATATAAATATTCAGGTGGTGAACTTACTGAAGGTTTTTCAATCCATAATAAATATCTCGAATGATCTTCATTTCTGTTATCAAATTTTCTCCCTACAGTTTTATGAATTGTAATTCCACCAGTTGCACTGAATGTTACACTACTAAGACTCATTCCTTCATAATCAGGAAATAGCCATTCAAGAATGAAAGTGTATTTTCCATCTTTTATTGTGTACATATTAAATCCAATTCTAGCTCTGTAAATATGATTAGCTTCTTTATTCAAGTCTATATCAATGACCTTTTTTGAAATCAAATGTGGTGAACGAGGTAAATTGACATATCCATTAACTTTCAAGCCATATTCAGTACTGACTTCATCGATATCATTCATCAAATATTTGAAAGCATTCTTTGGATGAGAAGCAGATGAAATATGACTTTTTTCTAATTGATCTAAATTTACGGCATCGGTTTTATTTGTTCCTTCTTTTAAGTTTGCGAGTGTGTTATCACCCATGTCAATATCACCAGCCATTTGACCTCCGACAAGTTTAAGAAAAGGGGCCTGGTCAACATATCTTTTGTTGGCAGCATCTGTGTTAGCAATTGGTGTTGCACAGTTGATCACTTTGTTACCAGCCAGATTTAAATTAGCAGTCATTTCTTGTGTTCCATCTCGAAGTAGAGTTTGACCGATACTGCTTTTTGATGCGAGATTAGTGTCAATATATGATTTATTCACAAGATCTGCTGGTTGGTTTCCTATCCCATGACCTCTAATAATAAACCCCCCAAAATCCTGATTGCCGGTCATTATAACACTTCCATCTTTTTTAAGAAATTGAGAAACATCAATACCAGCAATTTCAGCATCAACATACTTTTTGTTCACAGCATCTTGTGGGTTTGAGGGGTTATCCTGTAGGTTGATGATTTTGTTTAATTTCATGTCAATATTACTACCAAACGCAACATGGCCGTTTTCAATTTCATAAGCTGGGTCATGGAGAAAGTAAGACAAATTGGTATGATAGCCATAAGCCCCATAAACAATGATATGTGTTTTGGTGTTAGACGCAGGAGCTGTGCTGGAAAGTTCCACTTGTATTGCCGCTTGACCACCACTTCTTTTTTCTATCTGGAAAAGAATTTTAATATAACCATCAACGTGTGGAGTTCTAGTAAAAGCTTTTTGAAATGGAGATCTAACCTCGCGCATATTAATTGTTGGAAGGGTTAAACTGATTGCAGCACTTCTTGGATCTGATGGTGAGTAAAACTCAGTAACAAATGTATACTGTCCATTTCTCAAAGATGTCACATTAAAACGAATTTTGGATGTAAAGTTGCCTCTTCGTTTGATGAAAAAAGACAATGATGACTTGTTTATGTGATAAGGTGATCTGTCAAAATTCTCAATTTGAAGGTTTTCCACACCACTGACTGCAGAAGACTTGGATATGTCTTTTAACAGAAAAGCGAATGGGTTGCGTTGAGTACCAGATGCTGATAAAATAAGGTCATCAACATACCCCTTCGTTGCTGTATCATTGTTTGCTGTTGGCGCTGCTACATTAGTCAATTTGTTACCTCCAAGATTCAAATCAGAAGTCATCGCAACGCTTCCATTTAGTTTCAAAAAATTATTGTTCACATAGTTTCTATTTACAGCTGAATAACCAAATCTTGGGTTATCTGGTATGCCAAATAGATCATTTCTATTCATGCTGACAGGTGCAAAAATTACACCACCAGTGTTTTTATTAAGGAAATCAGCTGTTTTATTATCAACATACCCCTTTGTGGCTGTATCATCGTTTGCAGTTGGTGTTGATACATTAGTCAATTTGTTACCTCCAAGATTCAAATCAGAAGTCATCGCAACGCTTCCATCTTTTTTCACAAAGTTATTATTGAGATATGTTTTATCCGCTTTACCTATTGTAATATCATCAACGTATTTTCTATTTGCACAGTCTTGTAGAAGTATAGGGTTTGCAACATTGACTATTCTATGAAAACTCATTTTAAGCTCACGATCAAATACAATTCTTCCTTCTTCTAATTTAAAAAATGGGTCGTGAATATGTGATAAAATGATATTAGAAAATCCATAAACACCATAAACTATGACATGATGTTTTTTATTATTTTGTAAATATGGTGAAATCAACAATAACTCCATTGATGTGGAACCATGACTTGTTTTTTCAATGAAGAATATTCTCTTGAGATAACCATCAACAAGATGAGTTTTTGGAAATGCTCTTTTTATCGAATCTTTTCTTTCAATTAAATTTGATGACAAAACATCATCATCAACTGTTGCATTGTTAGGATTACCATCAGTATAAAACTCAACAACTAAAGTGTACTTTGAAACTTCCAATTGTGACAAATCAAAACGAAGAATAGTTGTAAGACCAGCAGAAGGAATAACAAAAGACAAGGCTTTTTTATTGAAATTGTATGGGCTTTTATCATAGTCTTCTAATCGCAGATTATTCGCATTTCTAAGAATAGTTGTTTTTGATATATCTTCAAGAAGAAATTTGAATGGATTAACACGTGTTCCTTCAATTGATAAAACAGCATCATTAACACATCCCAAGTTAGCAGAATCATAATGATTTACTGGATCACCAACATCTGTCAAACGTTTATTTTCAATGTCATAATTACCATCTTGTGTTAATCTAAATCCATCACCTTTGGGACCAACAGCTCCAGTAGCTCCTTGTGGACCAATTGCACCTGTATTACCTTTTGGACCTCTTTCACCTCTATCACCTTTTTCACCTTTGGGACCAATTGGACCAGCTGGGCCTCTTTCACCAGTTTCAGTTTTATCTTGATCTAGTGGAGAATTAAAAACTCCCATTATACAATCTTGTTAGATTAATTTTTCGATTCTTTCTGTTCTGGGATTCTCCTGTTTTTCTGGATTTTGAAAATTGTTGATTGCCATATAATATTAGATTAGATTAAACAGCACCATAAAAATTTCTCTTGATTGTTTTCATCGGCTTGTCGACATAACAGAAGGAATATGGTTTTTTGGTTGCTTCAATGTATTTCTTCTTGTCAATTCCAAGCTCCTGTGCAATCAAGTTCCTTTCTCTTGAGGATGGGAAATCATAAAGGCAGAAGTGACTGCAATTCAATCTGATGATTTTGGACAGCCATAGAATGATTGTGTGAGATATATGACTGAACAGTTCTTGTGTCTCCCCTGAATGAAATAGCTGATTATCTGATCTTGTTTCTTGTCAGTCACGAAATCATCAAAAACAACCAATCGCTGCAAATTTGTGTCTTTTATTTGTTCAACTGGCAATATCTCTTCTTGACTGCAAACCAAGGCAGGATATCCAATGTGACTGCTTATTTCATCCATTACTTTCCGAAGATATTTGTACTTGTCTTGATCTAAATTTTTTGCATAAAGATGTATCTGATCATAATAAACCAATGGTTCCATAATTAGATGCATGAACAATGTTGTCTTTCCAGATCCAGAATTACCAGCCAGCAGCATCCTGAAAGTGTCTTTTGGCATATACGGATACAACTGTCTGAATGAATTCTTTAAACCCTGAATATCATAATTAGGGATTTCCATATGTAAATAGTTTAGATTAGTCTAACACAATTGTATATGGATATAGAACGAATGAAAAGGCTTCTAAAAAGTGGAATTGAAGCCGGAAACAAAACAAGAGAAGTTCGTGATGTTATCAAGACTTATGAATACAGAAAACAGGATGCTTATGATACAACATCAGAATTACTTAAACCCTCTATTGATGTCCAGAAGAGTGTGAAAGAAAGTGTCGACCAAAAACAGGATGAAGTTATTAAACAGTTGAAAAAGAATCAAAAAGCCTTGACATCTGGTTTCGAAGATCTTATGCTGATGAACACGTTACCTGAATCAGTACCAATGAAAACAACATTACCAATTGATTACAAACCTAAAATGATGACTGAAACAGAAGCACCATATAAGTCGAATCTTGATAAAGGTTTTTCACTTGAGGATATTCAAACATTGATGAAATATAAATTGCCTCCTCCATCACAGATATTTAAATCATATATGGATGGTGAAATCGACATCAACGAGTATGATAAAATGATTGGTAAATTAACCCAAGATGTTGGAAGAAAAAAAGCTCATCTATCACAAACCAAAATAAATAGGGAAAAAATAAAGAAAAGATATATGAATTGACTCAAGAGATCAAATTACTACAAAAGTACCGAAAAAGAATTGGCGCAGTTGAGGAAGGTGCATCAACTATTGGTTCAGGCATGGGTTCAAGGGATACATTTTTGGGTGACATGCTTTCAAGACTACAGTTGCTTGGTGGATCTATTTCAGCCGGCAACAACAGCAGAAATGTTCAAAATGAATTCACAAAAATATTGCATACATTGAACAGACTGGGAATCCTGAAAACCGGTGAGTTGAATAAAATAATGATGAAATATCTAATGTAAAAGTATATGACAGAAATTTCATTACGATTCAACAGTAAAAACAGAGACAAAATTGGTGTCAGCAAGAGTCATGATTTTGAAAAAAGATTCAATACACCTCTTAAATTAACGAATGATTTAAAATATGAAATGGCTGTGAATGTCATCAATATGACATACAGTTGGTACAATATCAGAGATATTTTTGGGAATAATCAAATGAAATACAGCTATGACAAAGGTGTAAACTGGGAAACAATAACATTCGTTAACGGGATGTATTCATACGACGATATCAATAGTTACATTCATGAGTATATGAGAAAAAATAGCCATGTACTGAATCCATCTGAAACAGACAAATCAAAATTCAAGTATGGTATTAACATGTATTTCGTTTTGTCAACATATCGCATTTTGATTGAACTAAATGAAAACTATCGAGTGGATCTGAGAAATCTTGATTTCAGAAAACTTATCGGTTTCGATTCAAAATTAGTTTCAGCCACAGAATATGGAACAAATCTACCTGATATTACAAGAGGAGTAGATGAAATTTATATCAATTGTGATATGGTGATAGATAGCATTGTTGATGGCAATAGCACAAATACAATCGCTGTTATTCCAGTCACAGATCTCGTTAGAAGTTTACCTTTCACTTACAAACCTCGTTTTCTTTCATGGAATCCTGTGTCAACACATAATATCAGCTCAATACGCTTTTATGTCACAGACTCTTCTAGAGCTCCAGTCGATTTAAATGGGATAGATTGGTATATTGAGTTATTCTTGAGAGGTGTGGAATTATAAAACCTAATAGTATATGAAACGGTTTGAGTTTAAAAAATATGAACAACATGGTGAAGGTATTGTGACTGATATGATCAAAACAGCTGGAAAAAAAGCAGCCACAACAATTGGTGAACATGCTGGCAAAAAAGCTGGTGACAAAATCATAGAACTTTTGAAAAAGAGAAAGAGTGGAACTGAGAGTGTGAGCCAGACTGGTGGTTTAATCAAAAGAAAGAGAGGCCGACCACGTAAAATAAAATAACTTTTATCTAACACAATAATATATGTCAAACTATCGTGACTCAAAATATATCGAAAGATATGAAGATGTAGTGTTCGAACTAGAGACAGCACTTATTACTGTAGTAGCAAATAATGCTCATCAGAGGAAAACAGGTTACCGTTTCGTTGTTGATAACAGTGGAGAGACTACACCATTTGACTGGTATAATGCCCGTTTTAATGTTATTTTCAAAGAAAATAAGCTTGCAGATGGAGCTGACATTGCTGGTGCAGATCGAAATGGTATTGTTAATTCAGTTCACGCTCTTATTAACACCATTAATGTGAAAATGAATGGAATCGATGTTTATGAGTGCAGAGATGCCAACCAAGCCACAAATATTAAGTCATTGCTTGAGTATTCACAGGGTTATGCTGTAAGTCAGGGAACCAATGAGTTCTTCTATCTTGACACCAGTAGAGGCGCTGAAAACAGAGTAGCACAAGCTGCTTATAACAAAGGATTCACAGATCGTAAAGCTTTACTTAATGGTGGTGGTGAAGTAAATGCAGAGATAGCATTGAACAGATACGGTTTTTTCAAGAGCTTTTGGGATGAACTTATGCCTAACTCAAAAATAGAGTTGAACCTAACACTTGAGAGTGATGCCAATATGATTTGGCAAGCTACTGATGAATGTCGTGTACTAAAAATTCCAGCTAATTGTTCCTCGTATTATTTTCAATTCTGCGGGAAAGTCCTTATACATGAGCAAGTATCTTGACAACAGAAAGTGGACTTACATGAGAGAAATGGTCAATTCAACGAGACAACAGACAGCCAATTTCCGTATTTCCACAGGAATAAACAAACCCAGGCATGTCTTTGTATTCATCATCAATGATGCAAGTGATGCATCTCAGACAGCCAATAAATTTCTCTATAACACCTTTTCAGTTGCAAATAACCGAACTTTGACTGATTGTTATCTTGAAGTTGGCAATGGAAATGATTATCCAGAGGTTCATTATAAACCCTCAACAGAACCAACAAGAGTATTTAGAGATGTTTTGAAATATGTTCAAGCTGTAAACGATTTCAGTGAAAGTACCCTTCTCAACAGGGGCAATTTCGGTACAATATTCCCTTTTGTTTATTTCGATCTGACAAAACAGAAACAGGATATTAAAGATGGAATGACAAAACTGACTTTCAAATACACTTTGAGTGCTGCAACAAATGCTGATTACAGTGTGTATGCACTGGTCCTCTATGAGCAGGATATTGAGATGAGAAAGACTGATGGAAAATTAATTCTTAGATCAATGTAAATTAAATACAATTTAGTATAAACATATATTATATGACTACTTATCATCCTCATGGAGTAAGACTTTCAGGAAGTCAGAAGCAAAGGCTTGCAAAAGCTATACAAACAAATTCACCGGTAACATTGAGACTCGCACATGGAGATCTCACTGGAGGTGATCAAATGATGTTGACAAAAACACAGATAAAAAAATTAGCCAAATCACAGAGAAATGGAACAGGTGCTGATGTAAAGATATCCAAAGCACAGATCAGAAAATCAGTCCAAGAAGGAGGTTCTCTTTGGTCCAGTCTTTTTTCACTTGGAACAAGACTATTGCCTTATGCAGGTAAAGCAGTAGCTAAAGCGGCTCCAGCATTGGCTACAGGTGCTCTTTCTTCATTGCAAGTCTCGGCATTGATAAACTATTTGGAAAGAAACAAAAAGGAGGATTTCTTATTCCTAATGCCAATTTATCCCAATTATTGAATGTAGGAAATTTATTGAATACGAGACAGATGGCTGATGTTATCCAAAAAATGCAGTATGGTGGAGACGTTGTTATAAAACCAACAAAAGCGCAGACTGGAAAGGGTATTGGAACAATACTCGCCAGCATTGGAATTCCTTTGGCTATAGAAGCAATCAGAAAATTAACTGGAAAAGGTTTGCATGTTGAAAGCAGCCGTCCAAGACGGTCAATACCTGTTCATGTTCCAGATGACATTGTACCCAGAAAGAAAGGTGGGAAACATGCTATGATTCCATGGCAATCTCCTCCTGTTTTTGGTACATGGAATAACCCAATCGGTTATGGAATGAAAAAAAAAAAAAACAAAGGAAAAGGACTTCTACTAGGCAAAAACAGTCCATTCAATTCAATCCCCATACTAGGAACCATTTTGTAAACAAACCCTTATCCAACTTTGATTTAATCAATTGGGTTAAACAACTTGGAATAAAACATTTTAGAGGAGTATTTTCAAGAGACAATCTTCCTAGACAAATAAAAAAGAATGAATGTGGGATAGTCAATCTCGACAGTAAGATTGGACCTGGTACTCACTGGGTATGTTATCGAATTGGTGATAGATACTGTGAATACTTTGACTCATTTGGTTTAATGATGCCAACAGAAGTACAGAAATACATGGCTACAAGTGGAAAACAACTTGAATACTCTGGAGATGAGATACAAGAAAGAGATTCAGTCTTGTGTGGATATTGGTGTTTATACTATTT
The DNA here is from genome assembly GCA_016490735.1 of Pachyseris speciosa. Lineage (NCBI taxonomy): Eukaryota > Metazoa > Cnidaria > Anthozoa > Scleractinia > Pachyseridae > Pachyseris > Pachyseris speciosa. The sequence continues at coordinate 139,938 of JAEMWC010001422.1, forward strand.
ATTGGAAAGACAGAAAGGGACCCCCATATTGAAAGTCATTCATAATGCAAAATTCAATCCCACAGACACAAGAGTCAATCATAGATTCATAATCAATTATTTCAAAAATATGTAATGTATATGTATGTCTGTTAAGTTAAACAAAAACAGTGGGATAATAAAAGTCGGCAAATATTACGCGTGCTATAATGAGAAAGAATACTTTGATCCATCAGGACAGGAGATACCTGCTCAAATGGAGAAAAAGAATTGTTTCAATGAATCAATGCATATTAGAGATCCGTTATTGAAGTAAACAATGGTGTTTGTACTACCTTTTAGAACGTCAGAAAGGTACTATGATATTAACAATATTATTTGATAATGAAAGATTTAATAAATTTCTATCTAACATAAAAGTATGATAGAATTCGAAATAATTGATGATGTTAATATATTTGTTATAATAGTTGTCAACAGATTGATTGGTTTGAGAGTTGTAATCAAATGCACTTTGGATAATATAACAGTATTCTATGACAAACTTAGTGGAAAGCTATTTTATCCAACTTAATATATATGAGATCATATTGTGTGAAACAGAAGAAGCAGACTGAATGTGTACCAGGAAGTGAAAGATATCAAAAGACAAAAATGGTCGAACTGTGATGAAATGTTCTTGTGCTGAATGTGGAATCACTAAAACAAGATTCGTTAAATCACAAAAGGGAGGTTCATTTCTCAGTAGTTTAGGACCACCAGGTAAATTTGCTGATACTTTAATAGATACTACTGCGAAGATAGGCAAGAATAAACAACTATTTGATAGATACAAATCTGGAGATCTTGCTAAAGGTGCATTCAACACAAAAACTGGATTTTTTTCAAAGGAATTTTGGAGTCCAAAGACGAAAACGGAAAAAGAAATGTGTGAGATAGTATCACCCAAAATAAGACCTTCTGAATGTAGGAAGTACGGATTAGGACAGAAGGGAAAAGGATGGGGTGAGAAAGTTTTGATCCAAGATATCTGAAATTGGGTGTACCAATTCCAAAGCCGTTTACGGATCCTAAATTCATGGGTTCACTTGGTAGGGCAATGAAGGGTAAAGACAACAAAGGTTGGACATCTTGGGGTCAATTAGTTGGCGACACAGCAAAGAATTATTTGGGGAGAAACTAATATATAACCCATTTGTATATGAAATCTTATTGTGTTAAACAGAAGAAAGTCACTGAATGTGTACCAGGAAGTGAAAGATATCAGAAGACTAAAAATGGTCGAACAATGATGAAATGTAAATGTGCTGAATGTGGGATCACTAAGACTAAGTTTGTTAAAAGTGAGAAAGGGAAGGTATACTAGATTCAGCCGCGATATGGCACTAACAGGATTCTTAGAACATGGAGTCCCTTATTTAGCAAAGAAAGGTGTAGAAATGGGAAGATATTATGCTTCTGAAGCAATGAGAAATCCAAAGCTGCAAAAGAAATTAATTGACAAAGGACTTTCCCTCGCAAAACCTGCAATCACAAAGGTTGGGTCAGAAGCTTTGAAACAACTCTCAACAAAAGTGAGACCAAATATTCGTTACAAAACAGATATCAAAGGATTAGATTATGGCGGTGCTATTGACATTCATAAGGTTATTGGCAAGCTTCCTAAACCGAAAAGTGGATGGACACCCGGAAAGTATAAATACATGGGACCTTATAATCCCCTCAATAAACAGTTAGAGTATGATAAAAACACAGGTGAGGTCTTGAAATGGAATGTACAACCTTATAACAAAGTGGATGAAATAGCAGCTTACCATGATATTTGTTATGATATGGGAAAAAATAAAGGTGAATGTGATAGAACAATGGTCGAGTCACTAGATCAAATACCATATGGTGAGATGCCAAAATGGGTCAAACAGCTAGATTCTTAATTGACAAAAAACAGAAACTTGGTCTTGGTGTTTCAAAAAACGGAAAAAGCCGTCGAGTGAAGAAAACTGGCAAGAAAAACTAGCTGATGAATTACATGCACCCATAAAACGAAATTTCACTCGGCGGCGTGTGATTGTAAATAAAATTGATGAAATATGGGCAAGTGATCTAGTTGAAATGCAACAGTTCAGTAAATGGAATAAAGGTTATCGATATCTTCTTATGGTTATTGATGTCTTCAGCAAATATGGTTGGATTGTCCCATTGAAGGATAAGAAAGGTGAATCTGTCACTGAAGCATTCAAAACAATATTCAAGGAAGGCAGAAAACCACAGTATTTATGGGTTGACAAGGGAAAAGAGTTTTACAACAAACACTTGAAGGACTTGCTAGAGAAACATAGTGTACAGATGTACTCAACTGAGAATGAAGAGAAGTCATCAGTAGTTGAAAGATGGAATAGGACAATGAAGTCCAAAATGTGGAAGCAGTTCACTGTTCAAGGTAATACACAGTATTTAGACATGTTACCAAAATTAGTGAAACAGTATAATAATACCAAACATTCAAGCACAAAGATGACACCTTGAAGCATCTGATAAGAGGAATGAAGGAACTGTTTACTTCAATTTGTATGGTGATATGGAGCCATTAAAACAAAAACTAAAATTTAAAATAGGTGATAAGGTCCGAATATCCAAGTATAAACGGATTGTGTTCGACAAGGGCTATACACCAAATTGGACTGAAGAAGTGTTTACAGTTGATAAAATCCAATACACTAATCCAATCACTTACAAACTAAAAGATCACAACGATGAAGAAATTGAAGGGAGTTTTTATGAACCTGAGTTATTAAAGGCTAAACAGGATGTATTCCGCATTGATAAAGTCATTCGCAGAGATTACAAGAAGAAACAAGCTTTGGTGAAGTGGAAGGGATATAGTGATGACTTCAACAGTTGGATACCGTTCAAGGATTTAAAGAAAATTATCTAACACATATGTAGATGCAAAAATATTCCTACGATAATAAAGAATTAGACGTTTCAATAGATTGTTATCTCGATGATAAAAACGAAATATGGTTCAGAGGAAGAGATATAGCTTCTATTCTTGACTATAAAAATCCACAAAAGCAATCAAGGATCATGTTGTATCGGATGATAAAATCTTAAGAGACCACAAAATCAGCATAAATTCACGAGGGACAAAAATGGTCCCTCGTGCTGAGGCCACTGATTCACGATGTAACAAAACGTTACCTCGTGCTGAGGCCATTGAAAAAACTTTCAAATGTTTTTTTATAAATGAATCAGGATTTTATTCACTAATACTGTCCTCTAAAAAACAGGAAGCCATAAAATTCAAACATTGGGTTACATCAAAAGTATTACCATCAATCAGAAAACAGGGATATTACAAACAGTTCAATGACAGAAGTAATAACATGCTGATGATTGGAAGTGAAAATGATCTGCACTGCAAGATTGTTTCATTCATCAGAAAGAAATATGAAGACGCATTAATGATAGCCGGTTTAGGTGAAAATCAAATAAGCTCAAATATGAGAATCAGAAGTTATAACAAAGGATATATGTCTGGACAATGTGATTTGATGTTAATGAATCCAACCAGAAAATACAATGCTCTTTGTCTTGAATTCAAAAGTCCCACTGGTGTATACCAAGTGTCGGAAAAACAAACAAATATGAAGCAAATGTATGAGAAAAACAAATGCAAATACATTATGAGCAATTGTTTTGAAGATTTAATTTTTGAAATAACCAAACACATGGAAGAAAGCAAATTGTATTTATCACGTATAAGAAAAGACTAACTTTTATCTAACCTATATATGTTAGAGAGGTCAGTATTATACTGTATTTTGCTATTTTGGTAGCCAAGAATATTTTTATTCCTGGCTATTTATTTTGTGATGGCCATAAGCATAACTGTTGATTCCGTCTTTTGATAAATATCTTTTGTCATCGAAGCAGCTGAGTGATACTTTGTTGATTTCATAGCTTCCTAATTGATGGTTTTCACTTCTGATTGTTTTCATTTGATGATACATTTGTTTGTCATTGAATAGAGTGTCTTTATAATTTTCATGCTTGATTTCAGTTTTGATTGTGTTCTTTTTGATTCCTTTTGCTGTTTTTCCTCCTTTCTGATCATCTTTAATATAGCTATACATCTTCGATCTCAGTCCTACGAATTCACATATTGGGACTCCAGCAGCCTCATCTTTCATCTTACCAATCACTTTCTTATTGGTCTTATCGGAGAATGGCGAGCTTTCAGGATAGTCACTGTTATCGAATTTATCTTTATCATTCCAGAAATCCCTATAGACATCTTCTGCTTCAATTTCATATGTCAAACTGTCCGTGTCAGTGAAGAGCAGCTTAGCCTTATTACCGTACTTTTGTTTAATGTAGTTGTAATGGAAATCATACATAAGCGTCTTACTGAGATCAAGAATACACATTCCTACATATGCCGGCCTGTTTAGAGTTAGTGTTTCTTTGATCTTATGCACTGCTACCAGATTTTCATTGAATATCTTACTGCTAACATAAGTTGGTTTACTGGCTAATTTCAATAGCTTCTTCTCATCAGTCACCAATCTGACATCTACTCTCTTTCTGAGATTTTCCATAGTTTTGCCGAATACTGAGTTATTCATCAACTTGAAGAAATCTTTCTCAAAAGCATTCTTGGCATTAGTTCTTTTCTGTGTATTGAAATCAATGTACTGTCTCAGCCAAGGTGATTGTTTGAACTCTAGCACTCTGTGGATTTTTGTTACCTTTAAACCTAAGTCTGTGTATAATTGGAGGTTCCTGTAATGCAGAACATACTTCTCTTTGTTGCTTAATGTTGGCATCAGTTTATGTACCAAACCAGTCGATATATTGTATTTCTCTGCTATGTCTTTACAGTAATCTGAAAGCATGTCTCCAGTTACTTTCACCTTCTCTGGTCCAAGCGGGTAATCATTATGCAGATCATGCAACTCCTGGGGATATTCCAGATCAACTTCCAGAATCAAACCTTTGTTGCTGTCTTCTCTATACTTCGCCAGGTTGAGATTATTCATTTTATTCTCAGTCATCCATTTGAATCCACCAGTTGGGAGGTATTGGCTCATTGCCCATCCGTATAGATTGTTTGCATCAAGATACATGATGTACTTTGAGGGCGCCTTCTCATCATACTTCTTCATGTATTTATTATTAGCTTTACCGTAACGATTTGCAATATAGCTGATACCACCTCGCATACCCTTCTCAATGAACTGGAACATATCAATGTCAGTCATTAATTCCAGTTTAATATCAGTCATCTTTAGCATAGCATCCCATGACAAACCAGGAGATGTGAAGTAGTGACACGGATCCAGTTTGTAGTACTCGAGACATGTTCTTCTGAAGTTCTAAATACATCAGCCAACAGGAGTACGTCTGTTTTGAGGTACAGATCATGATAATCACCCATGTTTTTTAAAGAGAATGTTTCCCACACTGTCTGAGCATGTGTGTAGTCTTCATCTGATATATGCGTATCACTCAGTATGCTATAGAATTCTTCTTTTGAGGGTAGCTTCTGATTGAATTTATTGAACTGTCCATGTAGTCGTATGGATAAACACCTTTCTGTGCTATCAGATCAAGATCCTTTCCCTTGAACTCTTGTGAGGTGAATTTTAAGGCTTCTTTTGGTAGATTGCCTACAAGTTTTTCCAAACTAGAGCTCATGAACTGGAAACTATCAAGAAAGGTCAAGTGATTGCCAAGCATGAAAGCCATATACTTCTCCATGTTATTTGGGATAGCATTGATGTTCATTTGACAGACTTCACCTTTTTTATTTGTGAAGGTGTGTTTCTTGACAATGGCTCCAATCTCCTGCATAATAAAATGACTATCATAACCTCTTAGATTGTGAAATATAACAGGTATCTTCACTTCTTCTGGGTTAACTCTAAGTTTCAAGTTACATTCTTGATGAGCTGATCCTCTATACTGACCAGTAATGTGACAGTGATCTCGTACTCTGATATCCTTTTCAGTGTATTTTTTATCACAAATGTGACATTCTTTGGCTTTTTGGAATTTCTCTTCATCATCCTCAGTCATTTTCAATGGTTTGTTGAATTCTTTTACAATCTTCTTGCAATATTTAACTTCCTCTAACATAGCTTCCATGAATTTGTATACAGCCTTTTCACCCCTGTATATTTGTATTGGCTTGCTGTATTTATCATCATAACAACAAACAACCTTGTAACCATATCCACAATCAGTATGCTTCTGATAGGCTTCAGTGTATGATTTATCATTGTTGGGTTGACAACCGTGTATTTTCTCAGTTATAGCCTCAAAATCAGCATAGATCACAAATGGTACTTGCTGTTGTTTATGGAAGTTATTGAATTTTAGAATATTATTGTATTTGTTTGGCATCTTTATTGATTGTGTGCCATTAACTAGTATGCAGTTGTCCGCATGATCATTCAAAACCCTTTCTGAGCTGAAACATTGTAGACAGTGCATGCAAAAGTGTTTTCTTTCTTTGTGCTTTGTTTGATTATACATGAACCTTTTGAAATCTTTGATTAAAACGTAGTGTTTGTTTTCATTTTCTGTAATCAATAGAAGATTCAAACAGTCTTTATACTTTTCTTTTGAAACATAAATTGGATATGGTTGTTTGTTTTCATAACCAAATACATTGATGTTGATCTCATTTTGTTTTTCTATCTTGTTGTACTGTTTAGTTGTGACGGGGAATTCAACGCCAGAATAATCTAACGTATTAATATGTTGTCTATCAGATTTTTTTATTCTCTGAGGGTCTTTATCTTGTGGATTCAAATGTCTGATGTGGCACCATCTGAAGCATTCATTGTCTTTATTCTTCATGTTAATCAATCCCTTCATTTTATTCATTAATTCTGGGGGTAGTTTGATATATGATGAGCCTTTCATTGGCTGATATATTACAACATTTAGAAAATGCTTGTCGACTGATTCCACAACCCAGCCAGATCCTTCTGAAATCCAAACTGCAATCTTATTTAATATATTTTGTTTTGACGCTTGAAGTGATTCACTGATCTGGAGATTATTTATAATTGTTTGAGGTGGACTGTTGAAAAAGGCTGTTTTATGTATTATTTCACCATCAGACATTTTTCTGAATGTTACCTTTAGTGTTTCAACGAATTTCAGTCCTTTCATTGATTTTAGTAAACTTACAAGACGGTACGCTACAGCCTTTCTTGTGTTTTGCAGTTGTAATAGCGGGTCTTTGTAATTTTTGATATCTATTTGAAATGATTTGGTGTATCCTTTGAGAGCTTTATCTGTTTGCTCTATCTTAGTCCTTGGTTCTGGTATTGGGGCTAGTTTTTTAGTTCTTGGTTTTGGTACTGGTCTATCTCTAAATTGTAATGGTGGAAGAATTATGTTGTCTTCATAATCTTTAACCATCTGCTTCACACTCTTGCGAGGTGCTGGAATTGGCTTCTGCTTTTTGATGTTATCAGCGAGACTAACTAATCGCCTCATCTCACCAACATCCATACGGCCTAATCTTTTCAATAATTCTTTGAAAATACTATTTCTATTTTCCATGTCTATACTATTAGGATATATAATTTTTTGATTCGGGTCATTTACCATCTGGCTACCTGACCTGATTTGAGAGGGCTTTTCCAAGGCCCGAAGATTTCTTTCTTTCGTCATTCTCCATTTTACCTGAAGCGATATTTCTTTAAGTGTTTTTATATCATAAGGGTACTTAAATAGATTACCTTAATAGAACTCATTCTCCATGAATACTGAGACTATTGAAATCAGCCGTTTCTCAATGAATACTGTTGATTTATACCCATTATTGCTGAGACTATTGAAATCAGCCGTTTCTCAATGAATACTGTTGATTTATACCCATTATTGCTGAGACTATTGAAATCAGCCGTTTCTCCATGAATACTGTTGATTTATACCCATTATTGCTGAGACTATTGAAATCAGCCGTTTCTCCATGAATACTGTTGATTTATAAATTAAGTACTATTTTTCTGAGAAAGTTGCGCATGGTAATTTTCCGAGAAATTGACCTTGGAAAATGCGCTGGTTCAATATGATGAATTTGACCTTGGAAAATGCGTTGTTGTGAAAACAGCGCATTTTTCATATGGAAAATGCGTTGTTGTGAAAATGCGCTAGGAGCCCCAAGTACTATACTACTCGAAGTAAATGAATTTTATTCAAACGTACGCGAACATTGTCAATAGCTTTTCTCGCTTTCTAATTGGCTATTTACAACAGCAAGAGAGAGACAAGAGAGACAAAAATGATTATTATACCCCAGGGATTTAAATAAACTAAATTACAAACACAGTTAAATATAAATATTATAGCTAAGCAGCTGTCATTGGTTAAAAAGTTGACAGTTTGACGTGAGGCCTATACCTCGCATAAATTAAAATCTTCTTTTGCTGCAGAAAGTAAAGTCAGATTCAAAATATGATCTGAAAAGCCTTGTGGAGATTTAAAACGTTTATGTTTAAGTCCGTGCATTGGCCTAAAAGCGTCGAAGACTCATTCCGACTCTTCACTCATTCCGAGCAAGTTGTTTGTTTAGTTCATGTCAGAGCACCTGGGGCGAAACTTAACAGAAGGCACGTCGATGTCCAATGAACAGTTTACGAGGAGTTTTTTGTTGCTGGCGAAACTTTTGTTAAAACAAGAAGTCTAGTAAATGTTTCTTCGATGGAAACTGGACTGTTAGAATTGTTAGGGTGTGTCGACTTTACCTGGAAATATCTTCACAAACCACTTTAACTTATGTTTCGATTAAGGCCTTTAGGCAATTTCTTGAAAGTCGCCTCCGCTTAATTCGGAAACAAGGTTGTTTTTCTTTCAGTTGCTTCATTTTCAGGAACTTTTACATAAGACACGAGTTCGGCATGTGATAATTCTAGCTCTTTTTCCCTGAGTCAGGGTGGGTGCCGTCAACAAAATAATAACAATATTAAAGTCCTGCGTTCGCCATACTCCATCTTGCTACAACGTTTCGCATAAATTAAAATTTCATTAGTCTGTACTCTTATTGATGATGAAAATTAGCCAATCAGGGGGTGAGAATTTTCACAGTTACTATAAAATTCCTCTGATAGATTATTCCCATACGCTTTTTCACATGGATTCTAAAGGTGCGACATTTGCTCATGCTCTTTAGTGGCTACCGCTAACCGTCCGCTTTTTTTGCAGCCAATGCTTCGAGTTGATTTTAGTCCACAATTGTGCTTTTTAATTACTGTTTGGTCAAACGTCTGGGCTAACTTTTAATAATTTCTTCGCAACTTGTGGCGTGACTAAGCATGCACCATCATACCATGTGACCGGTTGTAACACTGTAACACAGTTTCCTTTGGAGACATCTACGCTAGAGCCGGGGACAAGCTTTGCCTTCCCTGCCAACGAAATTTTGCCACCTTTATTCACCGTTCCTCAGATTACTTTCTTCTGCTCACCAAACACAGGGGGTGAGAGGGTTTCTGGGACCAAGACAGTTATGTTATTTTCCATTCGATGTTCAAGCAAATGCACCCGTTCGAATTATTCTGCCGTTCAAGGATCAAAGATCAGCCGACGTTGTACGAAGACAGCTGTCCGATCTTGGAAAGAAAGTAAATAGCGATCTACGCCCAGTGTTTAGAAGCAAGAAAATTGCCGACGACCTCAAAGTAGCAGAGGCCAAACCACCGTTAATAAATCAACAATGCGTTGTCTATAAATTCAAATGTGATCTGTGTGATGCAGATTATGTTGGCTATACTCGCCGACACCTTTTTCAACGCATTGAGGAACACAAACACTCTGCTATTGGTTAACACCTGCGTGACGCGCACAATCAGAGAAACAAAGATCTTCAGGAACAATTCACCATTCTAAAGAAATGTCGTGGGAAATTTGAATGCTTAATTTACGAAATGCTTTTTATCCAAGAAATGAAACCTAAGCTGAACACTCAATCTGATTCAATCAAAGCAAAACTATTTAGTACCTAATTATCACTTTCTACGTTCCACATTGTAGCGTTTTTAATTACATGCAACGAGATTCCCACACACATTTTTAGCATATAAAGAACTCACAAGAATTTGACTTTTACGAATTTGAAAATGATGAACGATTCATCGAAACGTCATTCACAATTTTTATCACTAATTTTTATTCTCAATTGTTTATCTAAAGCTTCCGTTATTAGAAATCCAATCTGGGAACTAAATAAAGGCTAATTGGAGTTGTAAGTCCCCGAAGTTCGAAGCGGCAAAAGCGGCTGAACTTGAGCTCATGGACAAGCTAAACACTGATTGGCCGCAAAAAACAACGGAATATCGTCACAGAAGACAGGATTTTTTTTATGATGTCGTTATCGTTTTCGATGACAAAATATGAAGAAAGAAAAGATTACGCCGTCATCGTCTAAGCACCGCATCAAACGGTCGACAAAATGATCAAAGCACACTAACACCACCTTGCTACGTACGTGAAACAAAGGACGAAAAAAGACGTAAATGAGCATTTCTTACCTTAGACGGACAGTAGTGAGCTGAAATTTGTCTTGTAAGCTACCGTAACATTGTACTAACTTGAGACAAAGCGATAGTTTCTGAGAGTTCTCGGACATCCTGCATTATGAAATATGGCCGCTGCGTTTAAAGGCCCTTGGTCCGGCCAGCGGGTCCTTGGTCCGGCCACTTTGGACGCTTTGTAAGCGCACTCAAACTGTGCGCAAAAAGAAACGTTCCAACTACCATTTGATAGGTATCATTTAAACTCGGAAACTAAAATGAAATTTCTCAGTAAAGAGCTCTAGTTTCGTTCCATGAAGAAATTAAATTGCGCTTAATTACAAGAGTCGAGAGAACTGCTTTTGAATGCAAAAAGAACGTATTCGTTACTTTATTTTGACCTTCTAACTTTTAATTAATCTTTTATTTCAAAAACGCTCCTCTCCTGCATCGTTTGTACAGCAGATTGAATTCTGTAGATGACCTCTTTTTCTCTGCCATCTTTTACAAGGACAGAATAAATGCAAGGAATCACAGCTCCTCCACCAACTGACTGTGGTGCTGGCCATGGTGGAAAACTCTGGCACGGGTCTCCGGTCTGTACGCTACAATAGGAAATGTCAAAGTTAAAAATGCACCTGCTCTATTAAGATAATTTTCACGGAGCATGAAAGATTTAGAACTGGCAATGGCATTGCCTTATTGGCCACTTTCTAAATTAAATCGCGTCATTTTGTTGGTGTAATGAAAATGTCTTTTGATCGTAATAAACTGTAGCTAATGATTTCACCGTGCAAATATAACGATTAGCATTTGAAAGGTGAAACCAAAATTGTCATATTAAAATAAAATTAAGCAGTTGTAACGAAATCTCATGCCGTTATTGACGACTTTTACACGTGTTGTATCCTTGGGGTAAGACCTTAGCTAGACCTTAGCTAAATTTTAAAAGTGTTTAATTATTACCACTCAATGCTTTCAACATCAGCGGAATCTAGCAAGTTCCAATAACAAGAGGACAATCCAATGGGTACTCTTCCGATAGGTAGATCTGCTATGTGCTTGACAATTTCACCTCGTTTTGCGTCTGCGACTACATTCTACATGGCTTGTGGTATGGATTGCAGTTCAGGAACCCACACCAAACACGCATTTGGGTCGTTTTTGTTTCCATACTATTTTGTCACAGGTAAGGGCAGTGATGGGGGAGGTCTGATTTGGAATTAGTGATAGCCTTTCACAACAGCGTTGTATAAGGTTAGACCTAAAATGATTTAGGGGTTTGTAATTTGGTGCTTTCAGTGGAATTGAACTATACGAAAACGAAAATTAGGAGTGAATAAAAATTATAACGCTTACAAAAATCCCCCATCGGCTCACCCCACGCAAATCCAGTAACCCCCGACCGTTAAGTGATCGCTTCTGTCAGTCAATAGCATTTCGCTTCAGCAAATTTGTAATTTTTTTCAGTGATTTACCGTTTGAAGTTCTTTCGACGCGGACTAATTTTCCTCGGACTGAGGAAAAAAACTTAAGGAAAATAGCGCTGCAACATCCACATTTACTTCGGATATTTTAAAATCCAGTAAGGTAATAAACCAGGAAAAATTGAAAGGCGGCATTTTCGCTTCCGTGCGAGTGTGTGTCTTGCAGTTTTGATGTGCGAAATGGTCACTATTTCAAATTGAATTAGTGTTTTTTCAAACGTCGGCGGATTATCCATCTCACTGTAAGTGTCAGACGTATTGAGAATGTAGGTGAAATTTCCTTAAGTTTAATCTTGGAGACCGCATCCAAGTTTAGAAAGAGAAAGAAAAATTCGTCGTCGTTTGTTTACGTCCTCCACTAGCTGTAAAACCTCCCATTAGGAAATTTCAAACTGAAAAGTTTCGTGATGCACGTGCAGAGTTCTTGTTATTGTTGTTTTTTTTTTTTTCCTTGTTAACCCATTCCGAACGCCGTTGTCGTTGCGAAAGCTTACTAATGGAACCAATTGGTCGGAAATAAACTTACTTTTTACATTATTACTACATAAATAAGGTGCAGCGCTACCGGCAAATTAAATTCTCAAGCAATATTTAACTTGAACGCTGCATGCAGTAATTATTTACTCGAATCATTATTTCAATGTGCATCATTTCAAATTTGACTCAAAGTTGAAAGATTGAATTTATCCTTAGCCTCACTTCAATTGCATGAATCTCAATTTACTTTTAATAACTAAACGAAAACAGTACTGAACTTTTTTTTATTATTATTATTTTTTTTTATGTTATCGTCCGGTACATAAATCTGAGAAATACTGCTGTCAGGTGGCCGGGCCAAGGACTTAGAACGCAAAACTTTACTTAATATTATTTGTAACGTTGGCTGTAAATTCAACCTGTCGACCGAATTTTTTTTGCAAGCCGAAAGAACATTTGTTTTACGCCATGTACACCAAACATTAGCTTTCTTAGCGCACTTAATCCCATATACATGAATTCAAACTATATCCAAGTAATTTGATGCGCCATAAAACGATAAATGTCGTCAGAACAAAATTCACCTACTTTCGCGTTAACTTGAATTTCCCGCCTTAACTATCACCAGGATAGCCTTGAGCCAAAGTTAAGAAGGCAAACAGATCAATAAATAGTCGGCAAGAGTCATCTTTATTGAAACCTCGTTTTCTCCTCGAAAATTACATCACTAGGGCCGTTTATACGAGAGAAAATAAGCCGCGGCTTACTCTGGCCGCGGCTTACTCTGGCCGCGGCTTACATAAGACGCGAACACTCCGTATAAATGGTACAAAATCTGCGTTCACGGCTTTCTCAAGCTGCGGCTTATTCTGGCCTAGGAGTTTTTACTCGTATAAATGGTTCCTATCGCGTCTTATGTAAGCCGCGGCCAGAGTAAGCCGCGGCTTATTTTCTCTAGTATAAACAGCCCTACTAAGTAAAACCGGTCGGACCAAGGACCACATATTGAAGGCAAGGAGCGTTACTCGGGCTACGTGCGCACTCATTAGAAGGAGTCACGCATGCTTCTCGCACATTTACGCAATATAGAGGAGCATCATGCTTCGTTCCGCCTTCCAGCCGATGCTCTTATGGAGGGGCTGAGTATGCATTTATCGATATAGGACCAAATCATCGTGTGTAGGAGACAATGGAGTATCTCTCGATGATAAATAAAAAATATGATAATAATTATAATAAAAAAATTCTTGGGTGAGGGGTTCCATCTCTATTGAAATAGCAGGATTTTTATATCTATACTTAAGAATTCCGTCTATAGTTTACATAGAGCCTCCACTGAATGAAATAGGAGCATTTGCCCTTCTATAGATATAGTCTAAAGTTTCTCGAAGCCGAATACACATATCGGAGCACAATACTTAGGCGAACAAATCTTTTAAAAAGACTACTGTTGCAGTTCGAAGATATCCTGTGGATGGGAATCATAAAGACCGTGTTGGATTCCCTGTCAGGATTTCCTCGCAGTGTCGCTCCTTCTTTCCAAACCGCTCCCTGATCTGTGAAAGAAAAATGTTGTTAGTGAATGAGAACGTCTGTGAGCATGTCCTGAACAAAAAAACAAAAAAAACAAAAAACAAAAAAAGAGTAAAAGAGGCCTGGGACCTAACTCGAATCAAACCGTTTTTTTTTTTTTTTTATAGTGTCAATTGTAGCAAATCCAAGATTATCTGAATACTCAACGTTTAACATGATCAAGTTTACCATTAAAATTACCAAATTGAATTTAATAAAAAGTTTAATTAAGTCAGTAATTAAAATATAAATTAGTCTTTGCCAGTTTTTTTTTTTTTTTTTTTTTTTTTTTTTTGTCAATGCATTGATACAGTAAAATAGACTAAAAAGTACATGGAATATCAACTCACACAAAACAAAGGTATTCAGATTATGGTATTCAAGTATGAATGCAAAACCAACAATGTAGATTATATATATTTCATCCACTTATGTCTTACCTCACTATTCCTTACGCAGTGAAGAAAGAAAATAAAGAAACCCTTTTGGTTTAAAAATGCGAAAAAGTATGTTTTGACAATGCTAATAAATAAGGAATAAAGAACATATTCTGTACCGAACTTAGTTGAAAAGACAGTCTCGCCTCTTACGTAAAGGTTACGTTGGGTCAGTTAGCTAGCTGCTATTTAGTAAAATAATCTGATAGGCAGATATATTGACAAACAGACGGTTGGGGGCGGGCAGGCGTGAAGGATCGCCATAGGATGCACTCCTGGATTAAAGAATAAACAAATCAGTTTACGAATGGCCTTATCATATATGGGTAGGTGGATGGATGGATCGATGGCTGACTGGCTGGATGAATGGATTAGACGGACTAAAACAAAGTAGCCTCTTAGACCGTGACTCTAGTCTATTTCCGTAATAAGCAAACGAGTTAGTTTATCAGTTCAGTAGCAATTTTCATTCATAGTTAATAGAGGGAAATTGTTATAAAGCCCGGCAAACATCAAAGGAGCAGAACAAAGAGGCCACGATTTATGTTGGATGGTAATTGACAATGCACATCTTTTGTTTTGCACTCATGTACTATGCATGATTTACATAATCGCAATGTTTCTATTGGTTAGTTGCATGAACACGCGTAACCACCCATTGTTATTTGTGCACGGCCAACCCCCAAAATAGCAAACAAAAACATGTAACAAAGAACTTTACTAGGTTTCGTAACCATTTCGCTCTATTAACTATCTCCTCACTAAACCACATTTGATTAATTTTGAACGTAAGTGTGTTATGAAGCGTTTCTCCAACCAAAGTGACTTTTTGTTTTGTTTAGTGGTAAAAATGTTGCGCTGCGTTTGCGTCAACCTTTTGATTATATGGAGACACCATAAATATTGCTGGTAAATATTTTCTTTCCAGGAAGAGAGTTAACACCACTTTAGACACTTAATTTACCTGTGAGGAGTTAAGGATGACAAAAATGTAGTGAAACACTTTGTGTGCTGGTGTCAAAAGGCCAAACAACCACGTGATCCCAAATAGGGGAATAATCACTGCGCATGCTTTGATGCCAAGTCTACAACCAAGAAGCATAGAGGAACCTTTAGTCTCAAAATTAATGACTGCGAAAAAATTAGAAATTTAAATTTCATTTTTTGGTATTAAAAGCCAATCACTTACAAGAAAAAAAATCCTAGTGTATAAAAACAGCCTTATCTCGTCATCAGTCCCCATAGGCAGTTGTGCGGAGAATCATCTGGTTGAGAAGTTGAGAAGTCTACTCCTCCCTCAGAGCAGCTTACAGTCGAGTGTCGAAATTACTCCTCGTTTCCTTTGGTGTTGCTCTATTACGCTCTGTGATTGGTTGGCAAATCCCGCCCACTTCGATAACCATCGAAAGGCAAACAAACACCAGGTGACTTGACCCCGTATATGCCTTGAGATCTGATTGGTCCATTACTCTGTTTAGGTTTCGGATTGTACGTCGGTAAATTCAAAAACCACTCTAATGTTTAAGAATTATGTTAAAAATAGAAAACAAATTCTCGAATACTTTTTTCAAATTTTGTTCCTTGTGTTTCGCTTTTGAATAGACTATATTAGTTACTCTCACCTGATCTGTTCCATCTGCTTGTCTTTTGCGTGGCGCATGGACAGCATTTCCTTGATCACTCGCCAGAGAATTATCACGTTCACCTTAACAAATACAGAATCAAAATCAGAATAATGATTTAGGGTTACTAAATTGAGGCCGAACGCCAATTGTCGGTTAATTGGCTTTTATCATCCAGCACTCGAAATAGCAACGACGTAGAAACGGCATTCACATACGGACCCCTAAATTAAGTTTATGAAAACCACTTTTAGATATTCAGGTTAGGTCCTTTGTAATAAATTACCTAGAAAATTAAAGAATTCTTCATCGCTCTCCAAATTTAAGAACCTTCTTAAACAACATAATTACGAGATGAGATATGTTATATTTTAATATTCTTATTATTTTTAATTTTTTTCAATTCTGTAGGCCTATGTCACGTTTTTCATCCTGTAGAAGTCATTAACACACACATCAGATATCCTGGGATATATGTGTGTCGGGAAGAAAAAGGGCGACGTTCTATTTCATTTTCTGCAATAAACTCTGCAAACTGTGCTTTAATTTCAGACCTCATTGAGAGGGGGCTTATTAGATAGGGGGGCTTAATATAGAGAGGGGGGAGCTTATTTGAAATCTCAAACACGCCGTTTTTGTCTTATAATAGTTTTCGTACGAAACTACGAAACTCGAACAAATGCAGTGCAACTTGATTATTTAATAAAGAGTAACAAACAGTATTATGTGTTTGGAATGAGTGTGTATTTGTTTAAAACTAAACCAACAGTCCTGGTGAAGTGGATTTCGTAAGAGGGAATAGGAGGGGCTTATTACAAAAAACGACTTCCAAATGCGGGGCTTATTAGAGAGGTGGGGGTTAATAGAGAGGGGGGCTTAATAGAACTTTTATGGTAACTCTGTTCACGGCCTCTGTTAACAGAGTTGTAGTTGGGAAAAAGAAAGAGAGTTCACCGTCATACGCTCACGTTCTCCACAAAACCTAAATTTTGGTCATTTCACGTTGTTGTTTTGCTGAGGACGGCAAAGAAATATACCAAAATGTAATACGCACGTGCAAGGCTATTGTTTTTGCTCATTAAGCCTATTGTTTTGTGCTGTTCTCGTTGCCGTCGCCGTCGTCGTTGCTTAAGCTCTCTATTGTTAATTGTATGCTGTTAAATTTGGAGTATGGTTTTTGTATGCATTTGGTTTGCAAACGTGTATAAGGAAACCATACGTTGCTTACAAGCTCGATGATGGAGACGAATGATGCAAACATTATCCAGATGGGAGTGTTTCCAAGTGAGAGCCAGCAGCTTAGACAGACAAAATAACAAAAATGAATAAATAAGTAATTTATAATGCACGAATAAATGAAACTCAATCAATCAACCAAGAAAAAATTTTCAGCTTGCTATAGATTTGAAAACGACGCGGGAACGTATGGGCAATAATTTATGAGCAAGAAATATGTAAATATTAAACTGAATGTGAACAGTCAACCTTACTGTTGATCGCCGACAAAAGTCTCGACTCCGTCTTTTCCCGCCGCAATACTCAGTGATATGGCGACCAAAAGTACAGGAAACCCTGAAATACGACGATAGAGTTACAAGGGTGACGGATAAGCTAGGGGTAACAAAGAGCAGTGGCAAATTTGTAACTGCCCGTGACGAGAAATCAGTCCCTACTCCAACTCCTTTTCCATAAAGTACACGCTGTGGACGTTTCTTTGCAAGTGTTTTGCCTCAGATATAAGCTATTTGACCAAAATAAACGCATCTAGCTGAAAAGATTTCTCTAGGGACGGTTTCATCCAAAAAGCTGTTCTGGTGTTTTCTGTACATGTTGGTTACTTAATAGCGCTACCTTCCCTCAAAACACAACAACGATTGTAAATTTAAATACAGTAGCTCCCACTTAATTAGGTCCAGCCTATAGGTGGTTTTCACGTTACGTCATCGCCGCCATCCTGGTGGACGTAAACAATAGATCTCTCATTAGCTCCTTTTGTTCGTCCACCAGCATTTGTTCATTTCACCATTGTGATCTGTGTCTCCAGAGATTGGCTGCAAACCACCTATATGAAAGGAATTTAATTTCATTTGAACATTATATCAGCTCCTAATAGAGGTCGGATTCACAGTTTTCGTCAAGCTTGGACCTTCCAAAAGTCTCCTATCCTGCGAACACGAAATGGAGTGTCATGGGTTTTAACTCGACTTCCTAAAATGTCTATATCTAAACCAATATGACAGCAACTCTTCCTACCCCACGACATGCCAAGATATACAGACACTTTGTGGTTCACGTTGTAAACTATAAAAACAATCAGGTAAAGGAATATTGCCTCCACAAGCATCCAGCACAATGCTGCCATGAAGGAGTACTGCATTAGAGCTGCCACTGTTACACAAGCTCCCTGTAAAAACGTGATAGAATTCAGATAAATTGATCGACCGTTCCAGTGAGTCAATCAGTTACTCAAATGATCAATCAATCAATCAATCAATCAATCAATCAACCAACCATCAATCAATCAAGTAATGAAAAGATCAGTACCATCAAGAGAAAATGAGGGACAGAGAGGGAGACGCCTAGTTTGGCCCTTGGGATATGTGAATTTCAGTTAAGTTATTTTTAGATGTCACAGTAACGGAAGTCTGTTTCCCGAGACGTCCGCAAAGTCAGCAGGCGCGCTTGATCACAAGAAATTCAAAACGGCTTTCCGCGTGAAATATTGCGCTTTGTTGACGAAAGTGAGTTTGAGAAGCAAGGAAAATGGCATATTTTGACCGAAAACCAGGAGTGGGAGATAGATTGAACAATTTATTGTGCATTCGAGCAAACATTTGACTTAGACAGCTATTCTTTAGGTATTCTTTAGATCTCACCACAGCGAGCACAGAGTCCTATTTGGACCGTATGTCTAGTTAAATTCACCGAACAATGGCAGCGCGAGTCGATCTTGATGATTTGAATCAACGTACGTGATCAAACTACAAACATAGGATTTCAGCCGCACCGTAACATGATCGCATGTTTGTAGTTTGATCACGTACGTTGATTCAAATCAACAAGATCGATTCACGATGCCATTGTTCGGTGAATTTAACTAGACATACGATCAAATAGGCCTCCTCTGCCCGCTGTGATCTCACTTCAAGCGATGGAAGCGACATCGATTACAGTGAGGAAGACCCGACATTTCCAGGCGGCACAAGGGGAGCGAGATCGACAGAGGAACAAAAACGGAAACGAAACTCTAGTTGTAAACAAAGGAAAACCACACGTCCCACAGCGGGTAAAAATACCGATTCGAGCGCTGCTTCGACATTCAAGAAAGAAGACAGGAAAGGAAAAGCAACAAATCATGTTGGGAAGAAAACAGCGAATGTGCCCACCAGAAAAGAGATGGATGACCTCTCCATCACGCTAGAGGAGAAGCGTCCCATGCGCTGGAATTTTGTATCAGAACAACAACAGCACGTTGCAAAACATTACGAATCGCATCAAACGCTTATTCAAGAAATGCTTGATGTTCGGTACAGCTCTTCAGCCTGCTTGCGTTTCTTGACAGCCATGTTCTTCAACGCTTTAACCGCAATTCGAGGATTTCTTCACGATGCTTTTTTTCCACCCGGATAAAAAGAAGCAGAGGTGTCATCTTTTGAGGCCACTGTTTCGCTCGACGGCTGATCATAACAAAGCTTTCGCTTTCTCTCTTTACTTTGCGGTATGAAATTATCTGAAACATTTTCGGCAATTTCTGGGGAATTTGTACCCGAAACACTTTCATTGCAGTAATTTTCAATATTGATTCCGAAATGTAGATGCCTAAAAATTCCAGTTGCGAAAGCCATACTGAATATTTAACATTGAGCCACCATTACACAATGCCATGTTGGCACGCTCCGATGACTTCTTATGACGTTGTGCTCAATAGTTGCGGACGTCCAGGGAAAGCGACTTCCGTTTTGAAGGGCACCTAAAAATAACTTTAGTGAAATTCACATATCCCAGCCAACGCCCCTACTCTCCCTCTCTGTCCCTCATTTTCTCTTGGTACCATTTATTCATTCATGCGTTCATTAATTAATTAATTATTCACTCAATCATTATTGATTCATTCATTTGTTCGTTGCTTCGTTTACTCACTCGTTCATTCATTCATTCATTCATTCATTCCTTCATTCACTCACTCACTCACTCACTCACTCACTAACTCAGTAGTTCGTTCTCATAGTTTCATTCATTCATCTGTCCATTTGTCCATCAGCCTTTTAGCTCATCCTTTCGTCCATTCCTCTTTCAGCCCTGCCCTTCGTTAAAGTCGCCATCCATTGCAATATTTCTGAGTTTACGTTTGGTCTACCTTGTTCTCGGTTGCATCAATCCCGGCAAGG
Organism: Pachyseris speciosa; assembly: GCA_016490735.1. Classification (NCBI taxonomy): domain Eukaryota; kingdom Metazoa; phylum Cnidaria; class Anthozoa; order Scleractinia; family Pachyseridae; genus Pachyseris; species Pachyseris speciosa. Next base: position 160,432 of record JAEMWC010001422.1, read on the forward strand.
AAAGTGATTTGTCCTGCTAACAGAGAGGCAACCAAACTCACACGAATCTGACATAAAGGTGATTCCTTGTCTCTGTTTCCAGGTAAACAAACAAATCATTTAAGGAAATAATTAATGAGGCAAAAACCTGAAATAATGTTGCCAGGCTGAAGGTACAAATAATCTTCTGAATCAATCAATCAACTAGGCAACTTCTATCCAGTTAGTTAGCCGAGCCAGTCAGTCAGAAAGCCAGCCAAATAGCAACTAGAGGCCATAATGGCATTCACTCGGCCTTCCATGCCAAGGGGCCATCGGAAATTGCAATATGCCACTTCACTACTTCACCTACACGGTTGTAATATTATGACAAAGTTGGTATAACGAGATTTGAATTCCTTTCCATATTTTATTTTCACTATGGCATAATGTTGATCATTTTTCAAGTGTGACGGAGAAAGATAAAGCTCAGAAGAACAACGCCATCAGAAGAACAACGCCATGTCAGAAGGAAACATCGTTCGAGTCAACTTCAACGTCTTCAACTTCTTTATTATTATGCACTATTTACATCAATTACAACTTGTTAATACTATAATACTTCAACTTCTTCAACTTCTTTATTATTATGCACTATTTACATCAATTACAACTTGTTAATACTATAATACTTCAACTTCTTCAACTTCTTTATTATTATTCACTATTTACATCAATTACAACTTGTTAATACTATAGTACTTTCGACAGAAGATATATATAATACATGATAAAGTCATACTACCTTTCAAAGATCAGAGATCTGCGGACTTCGTTCGAAAACAGCTTAAAGATATTGGCGACAACATTGGCAACCCAATAAAACGGTATTCACGAGTCCAAAAATTTGCGAGCAACTTAAAATTAAGAAGAGGAAACCACCGGGCGTTAGCCGACAATGTGTTGTATATGAATTTAAATGTGATCTGTGCGATACAGATTATATCGGCTTCACTACTCGTCGTCATCTCCATCAGCGAATTGAAGAGCATAGAGCCTCAGCCGTCGATGCACATGTGAAAGGTTGCCACGGAATTTCAAACCCCGAGTTTTTAAAACAGTTCTCCGTTTAAAAAAAAAATGTCAGGGAAAGCTTGACTGTCTAATCCGCGAAATGCTTTTCATCCGTGAGATGAAAGCGAAGTTAAAAACACAGACTCAATTTGCGCGAAAGTGTTTGTCTAGAACATCTCATCGCGCGCGCACTAATTCGTTGGCTGACGTTATAAACAACCACTTAATTTAAAAATAAAACGACCGTTACATTTATCACTTGAAAATGAAGTCAAGATGACTTCGAAACGTCGTGTAATATTGCTCATTTTTGTAATCAAATGTAATTCAAAAAGTTTTCTCCTTCGCATTCAACATTGCTTGAGTAATGGATGTCTAGAAAACGACGACGTAGAAATCCGACTACCTAGAAAACCATGACCCATAAACAAAATGATTTATTAGTGGCTTTTGACTGTAGGAGGTTGTGCTTCCTCATAGGTCCACTAGCTTGCATTAAATAACGAAGAGTTTTTTTGCATAGACATTACTGGAATTAATCTCAGTGAAATGCGAGGAGAAAAAATATTAATCAGAGTGAAACTGTTTTTCATTTGAAACAGACAGTGCTATAAACAACAGAGTAAAGTTTCTGCGGACAGCTCAAAAATAAAACATAAAATCGCCTATCATTCAAAAAACTAATGTCAACATATTGAGATACGGTAGAAAAAAGGTACATAAACTACCCGTCAAAGTCTCATGGGATGGTGTGTGATATTCCGTACTTGAGATATTCGGCAAATTGTACCACTCAGAATTACAGAGTTTTCTGAGTATGGAGCGGCCAGGGGAACAAACACGGCGGACAAAATTTACCATTGAAACATCTGCAGCTTAGTCTGATCATGTTAAAACCTTTAAAACACAAGTTGAATCGACGTTTTCGTGTACGTGATATATTCCGTGTCTTCTTTAATCGAACATCGAATCGGCATTCTTGTTGTCTTATCTTATTGTTGTCTTATTAGCGCTTGCGCAGAAACGCCGGAAATGAGCTTTGTGGATGAAACACGACGACGACTTGGAAGAGCAAGAAGAAGAAGAACGGACGGCATTTTTAGACTCAGCCGGAGTAAATAGCATTCGCATCTTCATTCCTTTAATCCGCAGTTCAAATATACGATTTTCATATATTCACAGTCATTTACTCAATCCACTATTACAACAGCTTACGTTAACAGAAGGTAGCAGATTATGGTGATAACTGCTCCAAGAAGAGACAACGCCAAACCCACGTATGTGAGGATCATGACGAGACACAGCGGAGTCTATCCGGAAGTATTACAAAGGAATGCGGGGTTGTGGACCCCGCATTCCTACATATTTGAATTTCAATCTGTCAGTGAGTCAGCCCGTGCAAAGTAGAAGGCGTGAAAATTCGCAAGTGCGGCTGTCAAAACTAATTTTTGTCACCGGAAACACTGTGATTGAGCCGTGAGAAAATTAGGATCACTTTCTATGCGGCGGGGAGACTGAGAAAGTGACGAGACAACAAACAATAATGCAGAAGTCCAAATCACGCATTCGTTTTTGTTTTTTTTTTTTATTAAGAAAACCCGGCCGAATTAAGAAAGACCGGTAAACTCGCCTGCGCCTCCACAACTCGCTCGCTTCCTGGTAGGCGAGTTCACTCAAGTAATGTATGTTCAGGTATAACTTTAATTTTTCATTTTGTGAGCGTTTACAATTATAGCACGTTTTCCTTTGTCTATGAAAAATTTACTCAACGCCGGCTATGGTGATTTGATTAAATTTCCGTGGATTTTCCTACGACCGTAACAGGGAGCAGTGGCTTTCAGTATTTGACGTGAGATGGATGTGAAGATGAATACAATAAATATCAAGAAGAGAATATCAAGAAGAGCCAACGAAGCTTCTGTAATTTCCCAGGTATATTTCAGAGCCGGATGAGAGGAATTGACGGAGGTTATAAATTCATTAAGTTCCTCAAAACACTGCACCGATGCCGTCGTCAATGTAGTGACCGTATAGTTCAGGTTTAGGGTCTTTGTATTGATTGAAGAATTGGTGCCCAACGTATAACCTACAAAAAACAAAAACAAAAAAAAAAACAATAAAAAAGAATTGCGTAGCTGGGTACCATTTTTGTGCTTATCGCCACACCATTAATTTGCTTTTAATAGTTATCAGCGAATGAAAAGAAAGAAAAGTCGTGGGGGGGGGGGGGGGGGGAAGGTACTCCCTTATATGCGCTATATCAGGTATATGGGGCACCAAAGGGTATGGATTTTTTAGCCGTGTTGGTCTGAAATAGGTTATCGATTTTGAACATTTTGGTCTGAAATAAGGTATGGTTTGTCCACTCGTCTTGGATTGGGTATACTTTTTTAGAAGAAGCTACTTCTTCGTCAGTAGGCGATAAGACCATCTGCAAAAGCCCTTCTTTTTTGTCCTTAATTATCTTTTATCTTTTATCGCGCGCATGAAATAAGTCTGAAACAGGGTATCAAATTTTTGATCAGGTCTGAAATAGGGTAGGGAGAACCGCTGTTTTAGTTCTGAAATAAGGTAAATGTTTCGGGAAGGGGGCTGCACGCCCTAACCAATAGGGACTTTATGCATCGACAACGGGAACGGCAACGGGGACGTGAGGCAGTATAGGGAAAACCCAAACTTTGCATTGCGCATGTCTGGCGCGAAATATTTTGACGTTCTGCTCTGGCGCCCGACGTGAGAGAGCTTAGTTTGGCGTTGCGTGAAAACGTGAGTAGCATTTCACATATTTTCGCTCTATTTTGCCCCCAATTGATAGTTTTAATACGGATTGATACATTAAGATACCAAGGAATAGAATCATTGAGTTGTTGCCTTATTTTCTTCCCCAAACTATAAGCTTAAACAATTTCATCAGTCGGCTGTTTCAAAACAAAAAGCTAGCGCCGATGCCTCCGAAATTAGAAATGATTTGCGAGTCTCACACTGTTTATCCATAGTTCTCTCCGACATTACTTTTTCGCATTCGAAATAAGACATACTAGAGCTGTTAATTTACACTAAAGCTGGCCGAGAAAAATAACTAGTCTATGTTGCTCAAAACTAACGTCTCAAACCGCTCTATCATATCGTAGTTTTCAGTTCAAATTCCTAGATGTAAAGATATGGAAACTGACATGCATGCTGGCATGCTGCGTTTCTCGCAAACCCGGCCTTCGATGCAGAACATTTCAATTGAGTTCATGTCAATCTAGTCGCTACTTCTAGGTAATATATTGGTGTTTTATTTATTTTATTTTATTGCATTACCTCGGCTAAAAATGTGATATCTTGTTTCCAAAATCTAATCTCCGATAAACGCTTGTTGTTCTCCAGCACTGATTTGTTGACGTATTCAGTTTGTACAACAGTAAAAAGTTTACATCGGTGATATCATCTTTAAAATGGCAGAACGCGAAGGAATATTTCGAGAGAAGTTGGCGTCTTCGGCGGCTGCTTAACTGCTTTCAATTTCACTCCACAACCGCGTCCTCTCCCCAGTATTTTCTCGGTTTTTCCGTCGCCGTTGCCGTTCCCGTCGTCGATGCTTAAAGTCCCTAATTTTTTCTGGGAGTACACCCTCACCCCCACCCCACCCCCCTCCTCGGGATCAAGTTAACACCGAAAGGGGAAAAATCTAGAGCAAAAATTCATCTTTGAAATCGTATCAATGAACGCTTTTCATTCTATTTATTTCCGTTTTTCACGTAGCTCCAGATTCTGTGCACAAACCATACATAATCCGCAATTCCTCGATGCGATCTGTCGAAGGGCAAAACACTAGAAACGTCAGCTTTTTGAATCTCTTTACGGTGGTCAATTCGGTGACAAACCATAAGCCGGTTACAGACGAGCAAGTTTTCCTTGACAAGTTTTGACTTGACAAACTTTATTTGCTGGTGTGTAAAGGCAAAATTGTCAAGTTTTTCCTTGACAAGTGCACTTGTTAGTTTTTGAACAAGTGGACTTGTCAAGGAAAAACTTGACACATTGCAGAACTTGTTCGTCTGTACGGGTAGACAAGGAAAACTTGTCAAATAAAATGTTGTCCGCTCTGTAATTGAATTGCTGGCTACCGTGAATATTTGCCAAAGAAAACTTGTTAGCTCGTTCACACCAGCAAATAAAACTTGTGAAGGCAAAACTTCTCAAAGAAAATTTGTCGTTCATAAATATGAGCAAATAAAAATTGTCAATGACACTTGTCAAGGAAACTTGCTCGTCTGTAACCGGTCATATTCTCGTGTTTCACTCCCAAACAGATGCAGCACCTAACAGTTTCTTTTAAAACCAACCCTTTTTCATTCTCATCTGTTGATCACATTTTTTTCCATTATAAACATTTACTATAGCTCAAAAAACATTATTTTTTGTTTCGATTCATTATTACACCAAACGAAGTGGGTAACCCGTGCACAAGCTCAAAGTTCCACCTCACAAATTTTGGGGAACTTTTAGTACGGAAGAACATGTAAGTTGACTACTATCTATCATTGGCAGTCACAAAAAAAATCGTTCCAATTAGTTTGACTTTAAATCACAAGACAAGTGGCCTATTTGTGACATCTCATGCCACTAGTAAACCTTGGTGATACTTAAATAGTTAAAATGAAAATAAAAACAAGAATTGTTAAAGGCAACAGTAGCACAATCTGAGGATATATATGGATACAACTGGTAACCTTCGAGATACTTGAATAGTTAAAATGAAAACAACAAATGTTAAAGGCAACAGTAGCACACTCCGATGATATATGTGGATGCCACTGGTAACCTTGGTGATAGTTTGAGACAGTTAAAATGAAAAAATAAAACAAGAATTGTCTTAAAGGCAACAGTAGCACACGATCGCGACGCAAACATCTGGATGCCACTGGTAACCTTGGTGATAGTAGCACAGTTATAATGAAAATGAAAACAAGAATTGTCATAGGCAACAATAGCACACTCCGACGCGAAACATCTGGATGCCACTGGTAACCTTGGTGATAGTAGAACAGTTATAATGAAAATGAAAACAAGAATTGTTATAGGCACAAGTAGCACACTCCGACGAAACATCTGGATGCCACGGGTAACCTTGGTGATAGTTGAACAGTTAAAATGAAAATGAAAACAAGAATTGTTATAGGCAACAGTAGCACAATCCGACGAAACATCTGGATGCCACTGGTAACCTTGGTGATA
>JAEMWC010001423.1:0-32500 GCA_016490735.1 Pachyseris speciosa
CAGGATTGCTGTTTTAATATTACTACTTACCAAACAGTTCCAGCTTGAAGACTGTGGGAAATAGTTGTCGCTTTGTCAATGTCTTTCGGTAAAAACTCCTGCTGCCAGTCCGTAAGTTGTCTTATTTGCCCTCTCGATGACCTTTTATATCACTGAACTTAATTATCTGCTGTACTGGGCCAAATATCTATGGATAAAGGAGAACAAGAAAACTAAATCAATTAAGTTACTTAAACAGTAACAAAATTAATATATAATAATAACAGTAATAAATTATTGTGAATAGAGTTCCCTTAGTGATTGCTCACCTAAATTCTGTTGATGACCTGTTCACCTTTACATTCTTAGTGCTCTCAACTATCCAAACTATATGTAATATATGTATTACTATAATTAGATACTGTGTATTGCACTATTGTCTAATTAATGTACACATGTTTGCTTCACCATAGATTAAACTCTCAGCAGAACTCTGTGAGTTTTAATGTAGTTAAAAGCTAATTTAAAGAGATCTATGCTAGCTAAGTGGTAGCACATGTGCAGAGCTCATCTTTGGCGCTATGTGTGGTGTGTTTATCGGTGCTATATAGCATGGCAAATCTCCTCCCTATCACCTTTCCAATGTTAACACAGTGTTACAGATACCTGGATGTCTCTTTGTGGGGGCTCATGGCTGGGTTGCAGGGAATTGCTAGCGATGTGAGCATTTTTACTCACTAGGGGCTAATATAATTGCAGCTGGTCACACTAGAGGCCCCTGGACCTCCCAGGCACCCATCATCCATACAGCTTGATGCAGTTGTTAAATCAGTGTTTTTACCAGCCTGGGACATTGCAGCATTGCCACATTTTTGAAATTTAGGCACCTCAGGGCGCAAAGGAGCAAAACAATTCAAAGCTTCAGAAATCACTCAAACCCATGGAAAAATGAGGAAAATGAATAATTCATACAACAGGGTTTATGATTGGATGAATGGGTCTGTGACACATAAAGCAATGTTTTCAATTTGCTTGACTGTGTGGTGAGCCAGCTCATCTATATTCATGGTGAAATCTAAAAACGTCAAAGAAACTTAGAAACATATTTCAATTTTAAAGCAAAAAAGCTACAGTTTCAGTTGAATGAAGACAACTCTGGGCATGAAGAACTAACCAAGAAATGCAAGCAAAAAGAAATGAGAAACCAAAGCAAACAAGAGTATTTCAATGAATTCCATAATGCCCCGGTCTGTCTCTGAAATGGTGCACTTTTTTTTTCTTTATGGGCCCTTTGGACCACAAGATGCATAATTCTGGTGAGAACACTGTTAAATAGATGGTATGCTGCAAATCACCTCTTCTTTAGCAATCCTCATGTCATCTTTGACATCTGAGAAAACAGTTGGTTGAATAAATATCCCTTGTCTCCATAACGACTCCCACCACACTCCAACTTTGCTCCTTCCTTCTTTCACTTTCTATCAAATCCAGGATTTTGCTGAACTGTTTCTGGTCAATCTAAAATACAATTATTTTATGAAGCACTTTACCCTACGGCATATTTTAACAGTAATTAAAGACCTGAAACCACACTACAGTATTGCACAATTTTGATCCCTGTCAAATATATTATATGGCAACTCATGGTCTTTAATATGTCATTCTAGAAAAAGAGAAAGAGGCAAACTGCATTGATAAAGAATCTTGTACTAAATAATTTGGCAGATGTGTGCCACCCGGTAGATGAACTTCCAAATACATTGTGTAGCTTTGAACTATAATATAATATATTACATAAACAACGATTTATTTATTGACTATGCACTTCGTACTACTCACTCATCAATTATCAACATGATACAGGCCTCCAAACATTGACACACACAAGTCATAATAATAAATAAATATATTCTACCTCACCATTACATCATTCGGAGATCACGTGAGATTGCATCAGCAAGCTTGGCTTTCAATGCCTGGCTAGCTCTGCTCAGTGGAGAAAAGTTGTGTTGAAAAGTTGTCCAAAATAGGTGGAAACTTTCGCCAAATACAAGCAGGAAAACTTCGGGCACCTCAGGTACTTCGGTCCCATAGTTGTCTGTTTTCCTACTAATCATGCCGAACTTGATGGAAGTGGTGGATGTGTCTTCGCACACAAAGGAGTGCAACAGGCAAGAAATCTCGCACTCCAACCTAGCTCAAACTCTGAACTGGATGCTAATAGTAACTCAGAAGCAGAGATGACTAAGATGTCTTCTGAAAAGAAACAGTGAACGAAGTCAACATTTCAGAAAGTGGTCGGGGAATCAGCTGGAAACCCCAAAAAACCAAGCAATAGTGTTGTTGCTCATGCAAGTTCCTCAAGTTCAGGAACAATTGCCGCAATTCTAAAAAGAAATTACCTCCACACATCAAGCCCTAGTTGAGGGTATGACCTTGGGGTTTAGCCAGATAGCAGAATTGCTTAGCGGTAAAGTGGCAGGATCCTCCAAGAGTCGTGAGCGACATATGGAAGTGAGTGACCACGATACAGATTCCGAGGGCAACTTGCTTTCCCGCCAAAATGCAAAGCAAATGAGGAAGGACGCTTTGAGTGATTCTGAGCAGAGGACTCAGAAATTGAATCGTTAATAAATGAAGCTGCTGCCAAAGATTCAGTGGCTGGCAAAGCAGATATTTTGTGTGATATAGCACAAGATTATAATAATAATAATAATAATAATAATAATAATAATAATAATAATAATAATAATAATAATATATCACATTTATATTGTGCATTTTCTATGCAATATTCAAATGCGCATTACAACACTGGCCGGGGACTTTGCCAGACTGCTTTTTACGCAGTTTACAATAAGATGAGTGCCCCCGTAATGTCAATATCAAATTAAGACAGACACTAGGGGTGGTCACTGCCAGAGTTTTGTTACATCCCTAGTGGTTCTTTTACGTCCCACAGAATCAGTGAATTATGAAGAGTTGTGAGATGGGCCTATGGTTTATCGTCCTTATCCGAGAAGACTAGAAAGTCTAACCGTTTGTAGATGTCATTACAAAGGCAGCACTTTCTCCTCAATTATTTTAAGACCCTGAGTGTTGGTCCGCCGGGGTTTGAACCCGCGACCTCCCGCACAGTAGTCCAGTGCTCTACCACTGAGCTAACCAATCTGGAAGATCAGTGCGGTTTGCCTGTGAGCGACAAACTGGCCGCCATGTTGAATAAAATGGCTAGGAATAAACTCAACGAGGAGAAGCTCAAAGAGAAGCTCAACAAATACTCACGGCCCAAAAATTGTGAGAACCTTGTGGGAGCCAAGGTGAATCCCAAAATCTGGTCAAAAGTAAGACCAGAAACAAGGAGCCATAACCTCAAGTTTCAAAAACTTCAGAACACCATTTTGAAGGCCGTAATACCGCTCGCTGAGCTGGCTGACAACCTTTTGAATGCTAAGGGCAAACTGGTGAGGCTATTGACAGTGCTAAGGCAGTATGACAGATTCTTAACAGTGTAGCTTTGCTTACACATGCTACTGTGATATCATCCAATGCTGCAGAGAACTTATCAGGCCAGATCTAAACAAGCCTTATCAGGAGATTTGTGCTGAACATGTCAGTTTTACAGGCTTCCTCTTTGGTGATGATCTGCCACAAAAAATCAAGGATATAAATAAATTATGACAAATAGAGTTGATCAAAAACTCTCTGGTCAAGAGCCTAAAGGCTTGGGTAACCACAGTCATTCCCAGCATACAAAGGGCAAGCAGAGGTGGTCAAAAAATGACTACAGACTCTATCACAGAGTACAGCCTGTTCACAAAGGATATCAGAGCAAAATTCACTACTCCAAGAGGAGGAAGATGCGAATCACAAATAGACTCTCATGCAGAGGTTGGTGAATGTAGTGTCTCAACCAACTCCCAAACTAATTTTGCACAGGTCCGACCATTTAAGGCTGGCAGAATACAACAGTTTTTTGTTAACTGGCAAAAGATTACAAGTGATAATTCAGTTTTAGGAATGGTGAAAATACTTACCAAAAGAACCTAATTTTTAGAAACAGAATTGGAAAGACTTCTGGACAAAGGTGTCATTATACCCAGTGAACATGAGCCTTTTGAATTTCTCTCACCTATTTTTGTGAGACCAAAGAGTGATGGATCTTTCAGACTAATTCTTAATCTGAAGAGCCTTAATAAGCACATTGCCTACCACCATTTTAAGATGGAATCTCTAAAATCTGTCATCCAGTTGTTGGAAAAAGACTGCTACATGGCTTCAGTCTATTTAAGGGATGCCTATTACAGTGTTCCCATATCAATCCATGCTCAGAAATATCTTAAGTTTACATGGCAAGGCAAACTTTTTATTACCAGTTTACCTGCTTACCTAATGGTCTGTGCTGTGCGCCTAGAATGTTCTCAAAGTTGTTAAAACCTGCTTATTCTACCTTACGTTTGAAAGAACACATGTCCGTGGGATACATAGATGATTCATATTTGAAAGGTAGAACATTTGTTGCATGTCAATGAAATGTTACAGATACTGTTAATATGTTTCAAGGTCTTGGCTTTCCAATTCATCCCAATAAATCGGTGTTGGTACCAACTAGGAAACTGACTTTTTTGGGTTTCATGTTGGATTCTCACTTAATGCGTATCTCCTTATAACTATCGATAAGGCTGATTCTTTAAAAACAGCTGCACAAGATTTGCTTTTAAGGAACTCGCCAACCATTAGAGTTTGCTGAGGTTCTTGGGAGAATGGTTGCGAGTTTTCCAGGGGTACAACTTGGACCACTTTATTATTGTCAACAGGAAAATGAGAAAATCCAAGCCCTTAGAGAATACCAAGGGAATTTTGACAGCCCAATGTCCAGACTGCTAGTAAGAGTAGATCTCACATGGTGGATTAATAAGATCCACAGTAGCTATAAGCTTGTCCATTGGACTACACCAGATATGGTTTTGAAATCTGATGCCTCACACCTTGGGTGGGGGGCAGTGCATGGGGAAAAATCCACTGGGGGCAGATGGACTGAAAGGGAAACATTGCAACACATTAACATTTTGGAGTTGCAAGCAGCCTTTTTGCTTTGCAAATATTTTGTAAAAACTCAAGAAGAATACATGTGAAATTACTTATTGACAACGCCACTGCAGTAATGTATGTCAATAACATGGGTGGCAGTCATTCCCTACCATGCAATGCTTTGGCCCGGGACATGTGGTTTTGGTGCACAGCCAAAGAGATTTGGCTTTCGGGAGCCCATCTTCCAGGTAGTCAAAACATTCAGGCTGACCAGGCATTCCGAATATTTCATGACCAAACTAAGTGGAAATTAGATTGGGATGTTTTTCACAAGATTACTGCAAGATTGATTCTACCAGAAATTGATTTATTTGCTTTGAGACTGAATTTTCAGCTTGATAGATACATCTCGTGGAAACCTGACCCTGGCGCAGTGGCAGTAGATGCCTTAATTCTTGACTGGAGTTCTCATATTTTTTTTATGCCTTTCCTCCCTTTAGTATTTTGGGCAGGGCAGTTCAGAAAATTCAAGTGGACTGGTCAGGCAGAAGGAATTCTATTGATATCATATTGGCCAACTCAGCCATGGTTTCCCAAAGTAATGAGTTTATTGGTGAGAGAGCCTATTCTTCTACCCAAATGCAGCCAGTTGCTGATGTTGCCATACAACAAGACAGCAGTTCACCCACTAGGAAGCAAACTAAACCTACTAGCATGTCTGTTATCCGGGAATCCTTGGAGAGCAAGGGAATTCCGCAGCACACTCTCGACATCATCATGGCTTCCTGGCGCGAATCAACACAGCATCAATATGGAACATATTTGCAGAAGTGGCTGGGGTTCTGTAGTCGAAGGGGTGCTGATCCCTTTTCACCAACTGTTAATCAGGTTCTAGAATTTCTCACTGAACTTTATGATAAGAACTGTGGATACTCTGCACTCAACACTGCAAGGAGTGCTCTTTCAGCTTTTATTACATTACCAGGAAACATTTCCATTGGAAACCACCCATTGGTCACTAGGTTTATTAAAGGAGTGTTTCAAACTTGTCCTGCCCTGCCAAGGTATTCAATACATCCATATGGGATGTCAATGTTGTGTTACAGTATCTAAAAGCTGTGGCACCAGCCACACATCTATCACTCAAACATTTGTCATAATTATAGAGTGACTATGTTGTTGTTATTGTTATATCTGGTCAGAGACTGACTACAAAAAAATCAAACTGTTAGATATCCGTAATTGAAGAGCTTAGAGCATAAACTGCCTGTGTGTAATTTTAGGTCGTTCTTCGATTTTGCTTGGAAATGAAACAAAAATCAGTGAACAAATATACCGGACAATGTTTTTGAATCGAATTGCTTGCAAGTCACATGCAAAAATTTGTTTCATTTCCGAAGAAAATCGAAAAACGACCTAAAATTACACATAGGCAAGTTTATGCTCTCAGCCCTTCATAAGTCTGCCTTATTAACATGCATGAAGCAATGCCCAAGGGTATTCTTTATGTGCAATGTGCCTTTTTGACTCATAAACAGCTCACAAGATGTCCATCCGACTTGGAAATGGTCGACATTTTTAAATGCAGCGCTTATTACCAGTGTTTTGCTTACTGATAGTGCTCAAGAAGCTTCCTTAGCTGGAAAACAGTATGCAATATTCTGGGTTGACTTAAAAACAGCACACAGCAGCCTTGGTTAACCTTAAGACAGCACCCATAGATTTTGTCCGACTTGAAAACAGCACTCAAAAGATTTAGGGTTATTGTTAAGTTTAGAATTAAGGTTAAAATTAGGGCTAGGTTTAGCATTGGGACTAGGGTTTGAGTTAGAGTTTGGGTTAGAGCTAGTGTTAGGGTTAGGGTTAGAGCTAGGGTTAGGGTTAGGGTTCGAGCTAGGGATAAGGTTTGGCCTAGGGCATTGCAAATGTTAACGTTAAAGTAAGCGGCGTATTTTGAGTCTCACACAGGTTTCTTGCATTGGTTTCTTGGATGATTCTTAATTCTTTCAGGAAGGCTTTGGCCGATGTAAGTAAAGTGTTGAAGAGGGTGTTTTGGTTGAAAACAGCATACAGCAGGATCACACTTGATTCTAACTCAGTGCTCAAAAAGCTTGCTGTTGGCTGAGAAATAGAATAAAATATTAAAGACGGCTGTTTTTACTTGAAGATAGGTTTTGGCCAATACCAACAACTTCTGTTCATGAGCAACACCGAAAATTTGAGTTATAATGATGTTCAAGGGCAAAATTAAGAGTTAAAAGAGTAAGTTGTTTCCCATCAGTTTCTGCTTCAAAACAGAGCTTTGACTGGAGTTTTGCCTTCTTTGGTCATTATTGAAACGATTTTGAAGGGTTCATTTTCGTCGTCAAATGGAACCAGTGGAATGAAAATCGTAACACAAATCAACGTAAATGACAACAGTGAAAAAATTGGAACAAAAAACTTCACTATTTTTGTTCGCTTCAAGATGTAAATATTTGCATAAGATGTGAAATTTAAACCCTACCATCTGATGCGTAACACAACGACTTGTTAAAATATCTCGCGTGAAATTACTTTTTTGCTGGTGTTTATCTCACTTGAAAATACGTTTTGCTGATGTTTACAAGCCTCCATAGAATCAAAATAACCGAGTTAATCGACGCAAAACTGATTTATATGTTGAAATTCAGCAGCATGTTTACATGACAACTCAACGACCGACTACAAGTAATATTTTCCACGCGCGCCAATGCAACTTTTCCCTAGATTGTTTTCAAGATACTCATCGAAAACGGATGGACTTCTCGTCATGCTGATTTCCCTCTCTTGGATGAATTCCCCGTAATGTTTCCGAATTATTTTGATGAACTGTTTCACGGCTTCCATGGCCTGCGAGACAGCGCCCACTTCAGCTGCAATGAATTGTGGAATGTTATGCCCTCCGCGGCAAAAGACACTCTGCAAATATCACTGACTTTTTTGCCCTAAATTCCGAAAACAGTTCTCCTTTTCGGAAATTCTAGCACGGTAACCTTTCAGAAATGGACCAAGACTAGCAAAGCCGAGCCGCTTTTTTAGATGAGAGATGCTTTCAGAGTTTTTTTTCTGCCTGGCTCTTAATCTCTACTCCCAAACCGGAGAGTCAAAGTAATATATCTCTTCATGGTTTGGCAAGCAGAGAAAACACGACTGGCTTGTTTCAGCCGTGTTAGACTTGTGGGTCTTAAGACTTCATGATGTCCTTCGACCACCGAGCGAACAGGCAAACTGACATAATTCAATTAAACCAAACAAGCTAGCGTGGATTGAGTCGGGAGCTTAGGCAGGCACGTCGCGTAAGTATCAATGTTTTAACCACCAAAATGTTTAGTCTACGTCACACTATGGAACAATCCTTTCTACCTGTCGATCATTTCATGTCCAGTTTCAGTTTTACCCTTCAGTTACGAGCATTTTGGCGCTTCATGAATGTTAATAAGGCAGACTTATGAAGGGCTTAGAGCATAAACTGCCTATGTGTAATTTTAGGTCGTTTTTTGATTTTGCTCAGAAATGAAACAAAAATCAGTGAATAAAAATACCAGACAATGTTTTTGAATCAAATTGCTTGCAAGTCACATGCAAAAATTTGTTTCATTTCTGAGGAAAATCGAAAAACGACCTAAAATTACACATACTTAGGCAGTTTATGCTCTCGGCCCTTCAATTTGTCTTCTACTAGCTATAGCTCATTGTTTAGTTTTGAAATTACTGAAAAGGTCAAGCAAACTAGACCTGGGAATCATCTCCCCAAGTTGACATTTAAGGCCTATGCTCCAGACCGTAGGCTGTGTATTTACACATACTTAAAAGAGTACCTAGGTAGAACAGCGAAGCTTAGGGGTCAAGAAAACCAGCTGCTCATAAGTTTCACAAAGCTATACAAGGTTGTGTCTAGAGACACCATTGGTTGATGGGCAAAGACAGTACTTTCAAAAGCTGGCATTGATACTGCTACATTTTCTGCTCACAGCACCCATGCTGCATAAGTAAGTGCTGCCAAGAAAAAAGGGGCATCTTTAGACACGATTATGTCTACTGCTGGATGGTCAAATGCAGGCATGTTTCAAGTATAAATATGAAAAACCAGTGTAAGATAGAAGCACAATTAATTATGGTCATGTTATCCTGAGTTGAAATTTGCTTTTCTCAGACATAATAAAATATTGGACATCTGACATTGTCATGTGGACCTTTATTCTTTTGCCTGCTTTAAAATCTCACGTGATCTCCGAATGACGTAATGGTGAGGTAGAATTTAAAAATTAAACAAGACTTACCTGGAAGTTGAAGTTTGATTGTAATTCTATCGATCCATGGACTCATGAAGGGATTACGTGCCCACCCTATCTTCTGGGTAACGCACATTCATTGTTTTTCCCTTCCCAGTCATACAATCTTTTGTCCACTTGACAATGGTTGTGAATATTGTTCAAAAGCCGAGCTTGCTGACGCAAACTCACGTAATCCCCTCGTGACTCCATGGATCGGTACAATTACAATCAAACTTCAACTTCCAGGTAAGTCTCGTTTAATTTTTAAATTATGCTTGCATGTATATACATAATTTATTATAACATGGTTGAATTCACACCTGTGGTCCTTGCTCTACTGCATCATCAAATGGATCCCCAATGGTACGATTCTGAGCTCTAACAACACTCTTTTTCACAAACTCATCATAAATGGTGTCCTGAACAAATGTGCGACTGCCTGAACTACAGCACTGTCCTTGGTTAAAAAACAAAGCATCATGGGAATGCTCCACAGCGTAGTCCAGATCACTGTCAGCAAACACTATGTTGGGGCTTTTTCCTCCAAGTTCCAGAGTTACACGCTTAAGATTTGAATTGGCTGCTGCTGCTTGTATTAACTTTCCAACCTAAAGAAGGAAGTAATCTAATTCGGCAAATAAAGAATATATCAAATTTTACATCAAAGGTGTTATACACACAAAGGGACTTGCGGGTACTATGCTAGAGTTAGATTTAGTTTCAGCAGCAAGTTCTTTAATTAATATACAACTTCAGTTTCCTCAAAACATTTGCTGATGGTTGATTGAACTCTCTTATTTTTCTGAGTGATCATGAAAATTGCAAACTTTGGTGGAAAGACTGACAACTTGCTTTCACATAGCAAGCACGATCCACTAAATTACTTTGAAACCAAGATGGCAGCCTTGTGATTGTAACATAAGGTTGACAATCAATCACACACTGACAAGTGAAATTCATTCCCTTTCATTCAAAAGAGAGGAGCAAAACCCTGAATAACTTGTCTGCCGAAACCAAGATGGCAGCCTTGTGATTGTAACATAAGGTTGACAATCAATTACACACTGACAAGTGAAATTCATTCCCTTTATTCAAAAGAGAGGAGCAAAACCCTGAATAACTTGTCTGCCGAAAGTTTTAGTTTTCTTTCAAAAATTAAGTCACTCAGAGATCAGTGAAATACATATTAACCAGAACTCATCAGATAAATCATCCCTTGCCTCTTAAAGCCATAATTTATGTTATGTTACAATTTTATTCTTTGTTCATTTTTTCCTCCATTTGGTTTTGGGTATTGCAATGCATGATAATTAGTTTAAAACAAAGGGAGAAAAATTTAACCCAACTATAAAATTGAACCATAAAATGTACCGGTATATTCCCAAGATATTTTCCCCATTTTTCCCTGTAGCCAGTGTACAGTCAGTGCTATCATTAGTGGCTGTAACCTGTAACACCAGTTACCGTTGATGTTATGGGTGATGGTTGGTTTGTAAATAACAATGTTCATGGAGCAATTTAGAATGCAAGTAGTCTCTAATTTTGGTGATGGATTGTGGGGTAGCAAAAGATGTGCACGTGAAGCTGCGAGGAGACACGATCCAAGGGGAGCACCGAAAATTAGAGACTACAGACAAAGCCAGGGAGTTTGTCCTTTCACGGCCAAGTGATTTCAAAGTGTAAATTTCATATCATCTTTCAGGCCAATTAAGCTCAACCAGTGAGATTCCTTCTCTTGGCTCCTGTTACTTGTTCCTGTCATCGATAAACTGTGGGAGATGTTGCAGCCAAAAAAAACATGAAAAGCTTTCTTATTCACGTTGTCTTGAGGGAAGCCTGACAACTGAGAGAAAGCGGTAGGAAGGCCTACCTGTAACGACTTCTGCCGTGTTTGTGATTGCAATTTTCTTGTTACTGTAATTACAGGGAATTCAAGCGAAGATTTTCTATGGACAATCTCTACAGATCACAAAACATGTCAGTGGAGAAATGTCGCCTCATGGAACTTCTAAGCAAACTTGGTCTTGAATGTGAGCAATCTTCTTCATTCTCATCCCAAGTGTGTGAGAAAATGGACCAGGAAAATCTGTACTGCAACTGCACAGTTTCGTTTCTTATGAGGAAATCTTAGTCTACAAACCTGCCCGAAAAGTTGTCCGAATTCTGGCAGTGAGTGTTCACTGATCATGAGTGAGAACTTTAAATGCATGAAGCATTCCCCTTCTACAAATTCTGCCACCTCAAAATCAATTAGACTGGAGTTGTTGCTGGAAAAGAAACCAGAAGCGAGAAAAGTGAGGAGGTCCATAAATTATGGCCCTGATCGCTCAGAGATTGAAGAGTTAGTGATCTTGAAACCTCTTGTGAAAGTGGTTATAACTATTATTGAGACAAGCCTGTAATCTTTACCAAGTCGATGTTATCATGAGTGTTGACAGCGGCTTATGTAATGTGTTGACAGATTTTAAGAAAGAGACAGTCAGAGTTTTGCGCTTGAAATGTACGCGCTTAATTCAAACTCCCTGGCTTTGTCTGTACTGTCTGGTTTTTGGTGCAAGTCACAAAATCCTACATGTAAGACAGTACACTTGAGGACACTTCTCATAAGTGGAAACAAACATAACCTCCTCTAATCGCACACCACTTGCAGTTGAACACTTGATGCTTGTCCCAAGGGTGTTTGTTTGGGAGGTTCTACTGTAATTTATCTGAAGCTAAATGCACCTCAGTTGATCCAGTGAATGACACTTTGTTGATTTCCATGTGCTCTGATATTGCTGCTCCTGCTGTGGGACCATAACCAGAAATGACATTCACCACGCCAGGAGGAAAGCCTGCCTACAAGAAAATGAAAATAAAAAGATTACTTAACCAGACCTTAACATATTCCAGGGTGTAGCTGGAATCATCTTGAAAGTGCTTCCAGAGGGACTGATTGGGATCTTCCTCATTACAGTTAAACCCGCCAATGATCCATATTCCCTCACCCCAAAAAATGGTTGATGTACACTGTATGCAAAATGTAATCAAAATTATCTGACTATTTAGCCCATTAATGCACATGTCTCAGTCAAACTTGATCACTAAGAGTCTCCATATAGTTTGAGTGGTTGGAACACCCAACAGGTATACTAATAGTATAATAATAATAATAACCTTTATTTACCCTCGGTAGTATTTATAGCACAAAGGCTAGTGGGGCCGAGCAAATACAGAAACAAATAAAGTCAAATTAAATCAACTGAACTGAAATCAAATGAAATCAAATCAAATGTTGGTTTTTGGAGAGAGGGGAAAACCGGAGTACCCGGAGAAAAACCTCTCGGAGCAGAGTAGAGAACCAACAAACTCAGCCCACTTATGACACCGAGTCCAGGAATCGAACCCAGGACACATTGGTGGAAGGCAAGCGCTCTCACCACTACGCCAACCCTGCTCCCCACGGACTTACTGTAAGTTCCCTGGGTTCAATTGCACATGAAGACTTGAATGTTTCACTTCTTTCAGGCTACAAACATGAACACATCTTTCTTATTTCATTACCATACAGAGGCTAAAAAATCAATTGAGTAGAAACCAGGATTTAAAGAAACACATTTTTTAATACCTCTTTGAACAGAGAACCAATATAGAGAGCTGTCAATGGTGTTTGCTCTGCTGGTTTAAGTATGACTACATTGCCACAAGCCAGTGCTGGAGCAAGCTTCAAGCCAGCCATGTTGAGAGGGAAGTTCCAGGGTGTAATAGCCCCCACCAAGCCTACTGGCTCATGTCTGGTGTACACAAAGTAAGGGCCATCTAAAAAGAAGAGAAGATTAGAAGGAAGTTTATTATTATTTAAATTTAATAATTAAATAAAAAACTTTTTAGAGAGAAATGAAAAGTACAGTTTCAGGGGTTTCATTAGAAGCCGGCAACCGGTGAAAATCGCCGCCTACTTTGTCAGAATTTTCACTTACCGCCGCCTAATTGGTCTGTAATTTCACTCAAATTATTAAAAAAAATTATCAGGTCCCCGCCTACTTTAGTTCACTCAGACGGTTATTTCAAAACTTATTGAAACCCCTGCAGTTTCACCAAATACTATGAAACATAAGCCAAATATCAAATCCCTACACCTTTTACCCTCCCACAATTTGTGCTTAACAAGCGTGTGTGTCTACTGCTGCAATCTAATCTTTTATTTTCTGGGTGAAAAGAAATAATTATATGGTTGGACATTGGAATTGTAATATCACTTTGATCCAAGTGTGAACATGGGAGCTATGTATAAAATTCAGGCTTGTCAAAAAACGCTGGCGACCGGTGATTTGACGGTTGCCTTGGCCGCTACAATTCTTCGCGAGAAAAGAAAACAGTGGGGCGTTTTTAACTTTCGAAACCAATAGTTGAGTGCTTCGCATTTTGGAATTATGTTAAAGAAAAGAAAACAAAACAGAAAAAAAAAGGATCCAAAGTACTGTCATTTTGTATTTTAGAACACTTCTCATTGATTTGCATTGCGTGTAATCTGATACACATCGCCGGCTAGCTGCAAAATGACTGCGTGTTGTTTATTTTTGTTCCCAGCTTGATAGTGATGTACATAAAAATGTTATTGCTGAGGAAGTTAGCAAAGTTGTAAGAAACATTGTCATTTCATGATGTCAAAAGAATAGTTTTAAATGAACGCTTTATAACTCAGTTATGCGGTTTCTATTTTTTAGTCTCAGAGCTGGTCTGCGCTGTATGGTTAATTAGATTTAAAATTTGTTTTCGCTGATAGCTACAATTTAGGAGCAAACTGAATATTTGGTAACTTAAACTAGATTGGAAAGAATCTTGAACTAGCTCATGAATCAATTGCCCTCACGATTTTGCAATTCACTGTTATTTTGATAAGCAACCACACATTGCTTCAAATCATTAATATTTATAATAGTAATATTTAAGGACTGGTCCGCCTCGATTAGCTGTAAAGCTATTTGCGGCCCAGTCTACCAAGAATGATCGACTTGTAAAAGAGTTGAAATAAACTTGCTATGAATAAACTTGAACAAACTCATTTTCCACGGTGAATATATGTTTCAAGTTGAACTGATGAGATGACAAAGAATGCCTTTTCAAAATTCATTTCAGTATGACAGAGTCCTGAATAACTTAGTAAAAATGGGAAAGTTTTCATATAATCTATCCATAAGAGGTGGCAACATGTTTACAAATCCCTCTTGAAATTGGTTCTTTTGTGATGTACTGTATTTGCGTGAGTGCACGTGGCTGAAATTTTCATTTCTTGGGTATCCTGTGACAGCTATTGTTATGGACGGACTTACAACCTGATGACTAAGTGGCTTCGCCTCTTCGAGGCAGTAGCCACAAAAAACAATGGTAAACTCAAATGATTCTTATTATGACAAAACCCTCGCTCTACTGATCTAAAAGTAGCAACTCCCATCATTAACTCTCTTCTAGTCTTTTGTTCAAATAAAACACCTGCATTAAATTGTACCTAGACAAAGAGGCTTTGACGTAAAGAAACTGTCTGGTATTAAGGACAGATCTCTCAAATGTTATTGGAGTAAGTTCACTTTGTACAACTTGGGGATTTGTTTTGACATCTGACACAATTAACCTCAAGGAATTCAATCAAATATTCTTCCTTTGATTTTCAATGAAATAGGTATTATGACAGTACAAACTTCCATTAGCTCATTCTTCTAACCTGCAGAGATTGTCTTCCCTGCAATCTTATCTGCCCAGCCAGCATAATATCTGAAGCATTTAATTGTCAGGTCCATATCGTCAACAGAATCACCAAATAATTTCCCACAGTCCAAAGTCTCCAGGGACTAAAAGAATAGAATTTATTTAGCACAATACATTGTTTGGTTTGCATAACCTTTCCTATTTAATTTTAGATTATTGTCTGATCATAAATTTTGTTCATGTAATCCTCTGGACATTACATTCTTCAGCTGAAACGCACCTTAAAATATATATTAAGGTGGATTACTATATGACTGGCGCTTTCAGTGGTCAAGATGAATCAATTCTCCTGCTGTGATTGGCTACCCGCATGGTCAAGATATAGCCATCTTGACCGCTCGGGATAGCCCATTCATCCCGCATTCTACTGTCTTTTAATAGCGTCCTTTGAGTCATATATAATCCTTTATTGACCAAGCTTGTTCGGTCAAGATGGCAGGATATTGGCCTTGTTCGTTTTTGGCATGTTTATGGACCTCGACTTCGTCTCGGTCCATAAACATGCAAAAAAAGAACTTCGCCAAATTATCCCACCATCTTGACCTCAAGCTTGGCCAATAACTCACATACAGATACATATTTGTTACAGATGAATCTAGTAGGGACACAGCTGGGGAACCATCCTTTCCTTTTTTGGTGAACAAGCTTCAGAGGGAAAAGCTAAACAAATTCCAAAACATTTTCAATCCACCTCCCAGGCCCTTTTTAACTCCTGTTCAAAGACGTAACCAATTAAATATGAGTGTCTATGAGATTTCAAGGTAATGACTAAATGTATACAGTACTTTCCATTTGTTAGGTTTCTTTTTGCCTTCTTTGTCTGCTGCTTCTGACCTAGCTAACCTTATTTAATGCTATTTGTAAACAAATTTTATTATCTAAGTGAGCCCTGTCAATGAGCATTGTTATTTTAAGGGCAAATTTCACCAATAAATATGTAAAAAAGGAGTGTTAGCATGCTACTTTAATTAATGTCAAATGGCCCCAACATGACTTTGTTGCACTATGTAAAGACATTGGAATGACACTGCACTTACAGCCAGGTAGTCTAGATCTCTCTCAATAAGATCTGCAACTTTGTACAGCAGTCGACCTCTCTGGGAAGCATCCATTGTCCTCCAAGGACTTCCCAGTTTGAAAGCTGCCTTAGCTGCCTGGACAGCTTTGTCCACATCAGCCTAGAAGAGGAAGAAAAAAACATCAACATGTATGACTTCTGCAGTTTGGTCAGATCTTGACATAGCTTCTCTAATCGAATGATCCCACTAAGGGACAGGAAGACTGAAACGCACAATACTTGAATGTACTAAATGCTGCTGCTACTGCTCCTACTACTACTGCTACTAATGTACTAAATGTTGCTGCTGCTGCTGCTGCTGCTGCAAGCTGCTGCTACTGCTACTGCTACTGCTCCTACTACTTACTGCTAGTAATGTACTAAATGCTGCTGCTGCTGCATGCTGGTGCTGCTGCTACTGCATGCTCCTACTACTACTGCTACTAATGTACTAAATGCTGCTGCTGCTGCATGCTGGTGCTGCTGCTACTGCATGCTCCTACTACTACTGCTACTAATGTACTAAATGCTGCTGCTGCTGCATGCTGGTGCTGCTGCTACTGCATGCTCCTACTACTACTGCTACTAATGTACTAAATGCTGCTGCTGCTGCTTCTGCTGCTACTACTACTGCTACCACTACTATTACTACTACCACTGTTACTACTGCTATTACTGCTGGTACTGCTACTGCTGCTGCTGCTACTGTTACTACTACTGCTACTGCTACTGCTACTACTACTGCTACTACAGCTACTATGGCTACTACTGCTACTGCTACTGCTACTGCTACTACTGCTGCTGCTACTACTGCTACTACTACTACTGCTGCTGCTGCTACTACTGCTACTACAGCTACTACTGCTACTGCTGTGCTGCTACTAGGGAGTTTAAGCAAATCACCATGGCAGGCGATACTACGGCTGTCGTGGCTGAGGAGGTCTTGGCTGAGGACGTTGCCGTAGCCCTTCAAAGTTCAAGTTTAAGCAGCACAAAATAAAAACCGTACAGCGGTGAAGTTTACTTTCGACTTAGTTTCTTACAACATTCACCAGTTGACTTTGGAGAATAAATTCCTTCAAAGGAGCAAGGAATTTCACTTTAGTTTAATTGTTCCTGCGAGGGTTTTTGCGGAGGTGGTGAAAAACCTCTCACAGTGATATTCTGAAATAGGATTAGAACTGATTTCGCAGTCTAGAACAGCAACACAAAAGTGAAAAAAAAGCTTAAAATTATAATTTTGATATTCACAATCCCTACTGGTTTAGTACTAATATTAAACAGAGGCCAAGACTCCTGGTATGATCTATGAGACCAATATTTACAAAATTAGTGACAAATTGTGTGGAAACAATTTTTTATTTAGTACGTCACTTGCAAGTGAAATGAATCAAGACATGTCATTCATGTTGGAATATAGTCAGAGTAATTATTTTGAAGTAAAATACACATTGATTAACCGTCCAAACATCCTTGCAAATCTTACTACATGCTAAGGACGTCTGAAATAAGCATTTAAAATTCTGGACATGGAGTAAAACACAGCTTTTGACATAAAATTAAACAATGAAGCTGGCACTAACAAAATCCTCTTGCCATTTGCCGCCGCCATTTCACTGCATAAAACAACTGCTGAAAATAAATGCAGATTTGTTGGGTTGAAAGAAGGAAGGTAAATAAATGTTCATTCTGAACGAATTAAGAAGGTTTTTCAGTATGATTAAGTGGTTAAAAAACCAAAGAAGCCTGTTGAAAAGTAGAAAGAAACTCACGTACCAGAGACTATGCGAAACCCCTTCTCACGACTTAGTAGGATTTACCGCTATGGCTGAACGCGAATGCCTGCCATGCGCAGTAGTCCATATTTTTACAAAATTACTTCCGGATGCTGTACTGAAGCCCGCCGTACCGTTTTGCTTATAACTCCCTACTACTACTGCTACTACTGCTGCTGCTACTACTACTGCTAAATAAATACTACTACTGCTGCTGTTGTGCTGCTACTAATACTGCTACTACTACAACAGCTACTACTGCTACTACTACTGCTACTGCTGCTGCTGCTGCTACTACTACTACTACTACTACTGCTGCTGCTGCTGCTGTGCTGCTACTACTACTGCTACTACTAGTACTGCTAGTGCTGCTACTACTGCTACTATTACTGCTGCTGCTGCTGCTACTACTGCTACTGCTGCTGCTGTGCTGCTACTACAAATGTACTACTGCTACTAACTACTACAGCACTGCTACTGTTACTGCTACTGCTACTACTGCTACTGCTACTACCAATACTACTGCTACTACTACAGTGCTACTGCTGTTACATGCCATGGTATTATTGATTGTATTTGACCTGAGGTTGTAGCCGTGGGTGTGACTTTTGCTATAGGGTAGTAAAATGTGATTAGTTGCTTTGAATATCGCCTAAACTAACCGATACTCTTGTCCAATCCAGCACGTGCTGTTTTGCATTCAGCTCGTAGTGTTGAGGAAATAAGTGAGGTTCGTTTGTCACGCAATAGCCAGAAGTCACACAGGCTAACCTAACGCAAGGCAGTGCTCCCCCATTAATGCCAACTTGTGTTGTTCTTTGTCTTTGTTTAATATGGTGGGTTTTGTTAAGGAACAGTGACATTAATGCATAATTGATTCCTCCTCGTTACAAGGCTTGTAAGCTTGGAAAAACTAAGGGCGTCTGCATAGGATCAATGGATGGATATATAAGCAGAGCCCTTTTCTGAACAGATTCAAGTTTGTCAGAAAAGAAGGCAGGAATATCCTGCCATACCTGAACCCCATACTCTAAAATAGGTCTTATAGTAGCTTTACAAAATGTCTTTCCAATAATACTTTTTGGATTGCATGCAGTACACTCTACATTATTTGACATGATCATAACAAGGTATAAAACTGAACTGGAATTCACACCATATTTTAACACCCTTGTAATCTTATAAACTGATTCTTAAGTAATTCAGTAAAAAAAAATGTCTGACTATGGCAACCTCATTCCTAGGGTCTCTTCTGTTCCTGCCCCTGGAGCTCCAGGGAGCAGAATGAGGAGAGACCCTGGGAATGAGGTTGTGAATATGGCATTCACCAGTATCAGAGCTACATGCACTATATGTGGTAATATGCTTAATGTATAATGTATACAGTTATCTACAAATTAAAGCCCTGACTTGCATGACTTATCAAGAATGCCAAACACCACTGCTAACCGTAATTTTATCAGGATGTGAACTCACCTTATCACCTTCAGCCACATCACAGATCTTTTCCTCTGTCACTGGATTAATGGTAGGAAATGTCTTTCCATTAATAGAGTCCACATATTCATTGTTGATGAATAGCTGTTGAGCATGAGAGAGAAACAGGGCAGCACTTGGAGTAACCTTTCATGATGACTCTAGCATATCCCTAGATAGAACACTATGATCAATTTCACAAAAACTAAACAGTCATTTAATATTAATAATTTATAGGATAACTACAACTGTAAGGGAAATCAAATGAAGAATGATCCTCACTGTTGTGAACGCAATTTATGCAATTGCAAAAAGAAGCCTGAAAAAAATTCAGGACTTCAACAGGGTTTGAACATACATGTGACCTCACAATTACTGGTGTGATGCTCTAACCAACTGAGCTTTGAAGCCACTGATGTTGGGAGCAGGTCAATTGTGGGTTCATATGTTCCCGTGAAAGAAATGAGTGTGAATGATATGTGAAATGAATCATATATGAACTGCAGAAATGAAATCAAATGAAGAATGATCCTTGCAGTAGAGAATGCAATTTATGCGATTGCGAAAATCAAAAGAAGCCTGAAAAAAATTCAGGACTTCAACGGGGCTTGAACCCCTGACCTCGCGATTACCGGTGCGATGCTCTAACCAACACTGAGCTATGAAGCCACTGACATTGGGAGTTCATATGTTCCCATGAAAGAAATGAGTGTGAATGATATGTGAAATGAATCATATATGAACTGCGGAAATGAAATCAAATGAAGAATGATCCTCGCAGTTGTGAACGCAATGTATGCAATTGTGAAAAGAAGCCTGAAAAAAATTCAGGACTTCAACAGGGTTTGAACACATGACCTCATGATTACCGGTGTGATGCTCTAACCAACTGAGCTATGAAGCCTGTGCCTGTGGATCAGAGCATCAATCTCACACATCAAGGCCAATTTCTCACTCCTGACTCACACAACACATTAACAACAAAATTCAATTCAATATCCCCAAAAAATGTTGCAGTAAACTGTACAAGAACAGGCGTAAGTCATGTATCAGTTTGCATTTGAGGGACTGGAAATGAGCTTGAACTAGCTTCAAAAGTTACTTCGAAAACATTCAGAAGTCGTTGGAACATCTTCTGGCTGAAATTAGGCGGAACACTTTTGGAATCCTGGTCATGAGGTGGCGAAAATCTCATGCAGTTGACTTAGAAAAAGTTTGCAGGTATTAATAATAATAATTATTATTAAGGTATGAGTTCACACCACAGCCAAACCATATTATAAGGTCCCACAAGCAGACTGTTGAGTGTGAAAGAAAATAACTGTTACTTATCATAAAATGTCAATGTCAGAGCAGCAGTTCTCACTGTCACTGTCTGTACAACTTCAACTGCCACTGCTGACTGCTGCTGCAACAGTTGCAACTATATTAATTTTTATGTACCAGTCAATTCCAAAAGCACCCATCCCCCCCAGCATACACCGGGTATTTGACCAGAGGATAGTCCCGGACAGCAGGGAATTTGACCCTTCATGAGTCCCACCTGGCGGGGCATTTGAAAACACTGGTCATTGGTCGCTAGCTAAAGGGTTTCAACTGAAGATTTTCAATGTTTAAATAAAGTCTTACATACATAACAACAACAACAACAACAACAATACTTTATTTCACCCCATCATTATTACAACAGAAAATATAAACATATACATAGAATAGATGATAGGGGTGCAGGCTGCCCGAAATAACCTAAGAGTTAAAAATGCCAGGCAGCCAGCTGTAAGAAAAGATATTTAAATGTTAAGGTCAGGGACACAAGAACAAACACACATAAATACACACAAAAACAAAGTTAAACAGAGTTAAGTAAAGTACCAGTATTTTAAAATGACCATAATTCTTACGTTGCAAAACAGTATTATTTCTTATCTTAGAATTACAAAATCGAAATCGAAGTACAGATGTCTAGTAATCTTTGATTAAGTGCTGTTTCATTTTCTTTTTAAATAAAGACAAAGAAGACGATTTAATATCTTCATCAATGGAATTCCACACTGATGGACCTTGAAATCTAATATTGAATATTCCATAATTAGTTCTTGCTTTTGGGAGATAATAAGACTGTTTTGCAGCAAGCCTTGTATTATAGCTATGAATCTGTGTTATTTTAGTGAAAAAAGAAATAAAAACAGGTGGTAATAGTTGATTGTGATATTTGTACATAAAGATGGCTAAATAAAAAGTTACTAGGTCCAAAAATTTTATAATTTCAAGAGACTTAAACAAAGGACTAGAGTGTTCATCAAATCTAGAGAAGGTAATAATTCGCATTGCTTTTTTCTGTAGAATAGCAATTGGCTGGAGAGTAGTCTTATAGGTATTTCCCCAGATAATTATTCCATAAGTCAAAAAAGGATATATAAGGGCATAATATAAGCTTAATAAAATATCTAGGCCAACATAATATCGAAGTTTGGAGAGGATACCAATGCTTCTTCTAATTTTCTTAGTGATACATTTAACCTGGTCCTTCCAGTTTAAATTTGAATCAATTAGGATACCCAGATACCTTATACAAAATTCTTGCTTAAGTTGCTTGTTATTGATAGCCAGATTGAAATCATGAAATTGTAACTTCTTCTGAGGTGGATGGAAAATTACAAAATTTGACTTTTCTATATTAAGTGATAGCTTATTAGCACAGAGCCATATGTGAATATTATTTAATTCAGCATTTATGTTTGTTTCTAGGATAGAAAGAGATTTGCTTTTATAAAACAGATTTGCATCATCTGCAAAAAGATGAAAATCGAATATATCTGAGCAGCAGTGAAAATCATTTACATATAATAAAAATAGCAGTGGGCCAAGTACTGATCCCTGTGGGATTCCACAAGTTACATCACATTTAGTGGATGTTGCATTATTAACAGTAACAACTTGTTGTCGGTCACTGAGATAGGAAATAAACCAGTCTTTAGCAATGCCTCGAATACCATAATATTCTAATTTTTTAATCAAAATCTGGTGATTGACGGTGTCAAATGCTTTGGTAAAATCAAGGAATATACCACAAGAATAGCTTCGGTCATCAATTGCTTTCTGAATTTTATCAATTATGCAAAGGATTGCATGGTCTGTACTATGCTTAGCTCTAAAACCATATTGGTTTTCGAACAGGACTTTGTTTTTTTCTAAGAATTTAATTAATCTGTTATATACGAGTTTTTCTAAGAGCTTACTAAAGACAGAGATGAGGGAGATAGGGCGGTAATTGCATAAGCAAGACTGTGATCCTTTTTTGAGGACAGGTACGATGTTTGCTATTTTGAAATCACTGGGAACAACACCAGTTGAAAGAGAAGCATTGAAAACAATCTCCAGTGGTTTGGATACACAGGTTTTCAACATTTTTAGTATGTCAATTGGGATGCTGGATGGTCCTACAGATTTACCAGTTTTTAACTGTGATATTTCAGCTTCGATTTCACTACATGTGGCAGGAAAAATAAAAAAGCTATTGCATGTTGGATTGTTTAAATATACCATTGGGCTGTTGGGTGCACTTGGTATTTACACACATACGTGTGTTTTGCGCGCAATTCATTCATTCACCACAGAAGCTGCTTTGCTCCCTTCTCTTCAAGATTCTGTGTGGGGTTTTCCGTTGTTTATTAAATTTACAGTCGAAATGCCTTTATTCAAAGTTTGGAGTGTTTAGTGTTTGTGTGAATTGCTGTAACATAACATTTGTGATGACGCAATCAAATTATTAAGAAGCACGTGAGTAATGTATATATATGGGGAGTGTGTTAGAGAATAAAACAGTTGCAATGCGGATTCCGTGTAGTTCACTGACTCCTTTACAAGTTACTTACAAGATACTAAATTTGGCGACGAGGATGCTAGGATTTAATGTCAAATTCTGAGGTTTTGGAAGAAGAAGTGATGGCCACAACATAACAATTACCTGCTATTCCCCCTTTCTCCGTCTCAAGCGATCAAATGACGCTCGGGCAGCGCTGGTCGAAATGGGTAAAAGGGTTGGAATACTTTCTCGTGGCATCCAACATTACTGACAAGAAGCAACGACGTGCTGTACTGCTGCACTTAGCAGGCCCTGAAGTCCAAACGGTTTTTGAAACTCTCAGTGGTACTGGAGATGATTACGATACGGCGCTCGCTAAATTGACAGAGTATTTTGAGCCCAAGAAGAACATTCCTTTTGAGAGACATGTGTTTCATCAGGCAGCGCAAGGGCCAAATGAAAGTATTGATTCATACGTGACGCGTTTACAAAGCCTTGTGAAATCTTGCGAGTATGGAAATGTGGACGAAATGATCCGAGATCAAGTGGTTGATAGATGCGCCTCGAACAGTCTTCGCTGTCGACTGCTACGAGAAACAGACCTAACACTGGATGGGCTTCTACAGATTGCTCGATCAATTGAAGCGTCTGACTTACATGCTACTACAATGGAGGCAGCGCCTGGCTCTTCAGGACAGGTCAACAAGGTCTCGGGCGGATTTCAAAGATCAAGAGGGAAAAACAGAGGAAATTCACGGACTCCTCAACCAAAGAATGCAGGGAATTCACGACCACAGAACCATGACACGAGGCAAATTGTCTGTTTTTGTTGCGGACGCGCGGGTCATCGCGCGAAAGATCCTTCGTGTCCTGCGATTGGAAAAACTTGCAGTAACTGTGGAAAGCAAGGGCATTTTGGTGGAGTTTGCAAAGGAGCTCCGACACGAGCTACTAGTTCTCAGAACATTGCACAGCAACGGAATGACACCGGTTCAGACAACGAATATTTGTGGGCAATTGGGGGCAACATGGAAGACAATACTGTGCAAATAACTGTTGAAGGAACGTTGATTTCAGTTATTGTTGACTCGGGGGCAAGTGTCAATGTACTGGACAGTATTACATTCAACCGATTGTCGAATACAGGAGTTGTCCTCAGAAATTCCAGTGTCAAAATTACACATACGGCTCGAAAACGCCGCTTCCTGTCAAAGGAACATTCAGTGCAAATGTATCAACATCTCAATTTCACACGCAGGCCGACTTTGTGGTTGTTGAAAATTTCAACGCGGGATCACTGCTGGGCAAGAAAACTGCAACGGAGCTTGGTCTACTAAGAGTTGGACCGGAGTACCCGAGTACAGTTAACCAAATTACAGTGAAATCGGTACAAGTGATTGTGGACAAAAACGAGGCAGTGTTTAACGGCGTTGGCAAACTGCGGGATTATCAATTAAAAATCCACATCGACCCAGAAATTACTCCAGTTGCGCAACCACAGCGCCGCCTCCCCTTTCATGTTCGTAAAGATGTGGAGAAAAAACTCAATGAATTGCAAGATCTCGACATTATTGAAGATGTTGAAGGTCCAACGCCCTGGGTTTCGCCTTTAGTCGCTGTCCCAAAGTCCAATGGTGACGTATGAGTGTGTGTTGACATGCGTCGTGCAAACGAAGCTGTGATCAGAGAGCGACATCCAATACCAACACTGGAGGAAACATTGGAAGCGCTTAATGGAGCAGCTGTGTTCTCCAAGCTCGATTTGCGATGGGGCTATCATCAGGTTGAACTGCACCCAGATCGAGTCTAGAGTGCTTACAACTTTCGCAACACACAAGGGACTTAAGCGTTACAAACGCTTGATATTTGGCTTGTCATCAGCACCGGAAATGTACCAGTATGTAATTCAGCAAACTCTTCAAGGAATTCCCGGAGTAAGGAACATTTCTGATGATATTATTGTGTTTGGCTCTGACCAAGACAGTCATGACAGGAATTTGGAATGTACACTTGCACGCCTTGAGAGCAAGGGACTTACGCTTAACCAAGAGATGTGTATTTTCAGTGTTCCGGAATTAGTATTTTTTGGATTTAAGATTTCTGCAGATGGCATTGCACCAGACGACAAGAAGGTTGAAGCAGTGAGGAATGCACGAACACCACAGAATGCAGCGGAAGTGCAGAGTTTTCTCGGGTTGGTGAATTACTGCGCGCATTTTATCCCGAACTTTGCAACACTCGCTGAGCCATTACGGATGCTCACAAGGGGTGATACAGAGTGGGTTTGGGGTAAAGCACAACAAGATGCATTTCGCCGCCTTCAAGTCATTCTAACCAGTGAATGCGTTGTTGCACATTACGACCAAGCAGCTGAAACGGAACTGAAAGTGGATGCAAGTCCAGTCGGGCTTGGTGCCATTTTGCTGCAGCGACGTGGTGACTGTGTTCATCCTGTGGCATATGCGAGTCGCACATTAACAGATGTTGAGAGGAGATACTCTCAGACCGAAAAGGAGGCACTGGCGGTTGTGTGGGCTTGCGAGCGATTCCATATTTACTTGTATGGTAAACTGTTCACCCTGTACACAGATCACAAGCCGCTTGAGGTTATCTACAACCCCAAATCCAAGCCACCGCCTCGGATTGAAAGATGGGCACTTCGACTGCAGCCATACACCTTTAATGTTGTACACATGGCGGGAAAGACAAACCCAGCTGATGTCCTCTCAAGATTGCCTCTGGAAAACCAGCCGTTCCGCGAAAGGAACATTGCAGAAGAATACATTAACTACGTCACAGTAAACGCGGTTCCAAAGGCACTCACACTTGAGCAGATTGCAAATGCTACTGAGGCAGACCCAATACTACAGCAAGTACAATGCTGCTTGAGTGACTGTAAGTGGCCAGACACCCCAGAGCTCAGGCCCTACAGGTGGGTCAAAGATGAACTGTGCGTGAGCAATGGAATCATCCTGCGAGGATCTCGTATTGTCATGCCTAGTACTCTCTGGCAAGCAACCTTATTGAATGCACACGAGGGTCACCAAGGAATTGTGCGAACCAAACAAATAGTCAGGGAGAAGGTTTGGTGGCCTGGTATCGCACATCAAGTGGACACAATGGTCAAGGCTTGTCTACCCTGCCAGTCTGTTGTGGGCAAGTCTACTACAGAGCCACTCCGACCTACAGAGATGCCTGATAAACCATGGCAAGAGGTACACATTGATCTCTGTGGACCTTTTCCCACAGGGGAAAGTCTCTTAGTTTGTGAAGATGCGTGTACGCGTTGGCCTGACGTAGTGATTCTACGCTCAACTACCTCTGCGGCCATAATCGGACATCTTCGAAAGATATTTGCTGTACATGGGCTTCCAGAGAAAGTAGTAACGGATAACGGAGCAAATCTTGTGTCGAAAGAGTTTGAGGATTACCTGGCAACGCATGGCGTCCAGCATCGGAAGGTCACACCCTACTGGCCACAGGCAAATGCAGGGGTTGAACGATTTAACAAGACAATGGAGAAAGCAATCCGCACTGCGCATGCTGAAGGAAAGGACTGGCGCACAGACATGTTTACCTTCCTACTTAACTACCGTGCGACACCTCATGCGACTACAGGAGCGTCGCCGGCGTTTCTACATTTAGGACGTGAGATCAGAACCAAAGTCTCACAAGTTGAGACACAGGTGTCGAATGCTGTATCTGCTGCAATACAGTCTGCAAAGGATAAGGACCAACAGGCCAAGCAGCGCACAAAGGTTTATGCAGACAAGAGGAACCGAGCGAGTCCATCAGACATCAAGTCAGGAGACAAAGTGCTGCTACAGCAGGCGCAGCAGAACAAGTTATCAACGCTGTATGACCCTCAACCTTACACAGTGATAGAACGAAGGGGACCGAGCCTTATTCTGCAGCGAAGAAATGGACGTGTGTTCATGCGCAATGTGTCGCATGTCCACAAGTTGCATCAGAACACTGCTGTACGGGAGGAAGATGATTATGTGATGGATTTTGATCTTCCACAGGCAATGAATCCTCCACGGGCAGCAGAACAAGGTATGCGAAGGTCTGTTCGTGTCAGACGTGCACCGGCACATCTGAGGGACTATCA
Source organism: Pachyseris speciosa (assembly GCA_016490735.1). Taxonomy (NCBI): domain Eukaryota; kingdom Metazoa; phylum Cnidaria; class Anthozoa; order Scleractinia; family Pachyseridae; genus Pachyseris; species Pachyseris speciosa. The sequence continues at coordinate 27,275 of JAEMWC010001423.1, forward strand.
GTTACAGTGTATAAACTCCAAGCAGCACTGAACAGTTGTCACTGAACTGCTACTGAACATTTGCAAGTCGTAGTATGCGAATGAGTTCTGTTGGTTTCGCTTATTTACCAGAAAATAGCAATACTGATTATAGTTGATTTTTAAATTCAATCAAGGGAGGGATTTAGTGTTTGTGTGAATTGCTGTAACATAACATTTGTGATGACGCAATCAAATTATTAAGAAGCACGTGAGTAATGTATATATATGGGGAGTGTGTTAGAGAATAAAACAGTTGCAATGCGGATTCCGTGTGGTTCACTGACTCCTTTACAAGTTACTTACAAGATACTAAAGAGTGCCAACTGACAAAAGAGATTGAAAAGGAGTTTAAAAGGAGCTTTGGTGTACAATTTTTCGGATTTGGTTAGCAAAGGTAAGCAATTTTAGATTAAGATGAGTGGGGGACCTGACAAAATGCTCCATGGAGGGGGGGGGGGGGCAATGGGCACTTTTGGAATTGATTGATACATTAGTAAGCATATTATGTGAATAAAGTGACCCTTTAATCTAGATTTAAATAAAACAAGCATGTTGGAGGTAAAGAGCAGCTCATGTGAAAGAGCAATGCAGACCGGATGCAGACAAAGACAGGGTTTGAACAAAGTAATCATTACACCCTTACAAGGCTTGCATGTAACTCACCAGAACGTAACAGATCGATTGAAATCGATCATCGATAACGTAATCGATTAATCGATAGTACTCGATAATACTTGATATTTGTCGATTAATTAGTTATAACAATCGATATAAATCGATAATCACAAATTTGGCTAGAGTCAGTTTTTTTTTCATTCAAAGCTGAACTAGCGAGTGGCACGTCTGTTGACTTAGGTAGTACTGACAATAGCTTACAATCTGTCCTGCAATGCATATTAAGAAGCTGCATGGGTCAGCTTTGTTTCTAGTGTTAGTTTGTTGTATTCTGTTACAGTTCAGAAGCTTAATATCACCCACGAAAATCTCTTGCTAAAGTTTTGTTGAAAAGAGTGTGACATTGTGACAGAAAATGACACCAACACAAGTCGCATTACATTATTGTTATGTATCAGTCAGTTCCAAAAGTGCCCATCCCCCACCAGCCCCCCCCCACCCCCCCCCCGGCGAACACCCGGGCATTTGACTTTTTTGAAAAATTTCGATCAAATGCCCTGCTGTGTTTCCAGTTTTGATGGTCAAATGTCCCACTGTCAGGGCCTCAAAAAGGGCAAATCAAGTGTAAATCTGTAGCAAATCACTTGTTGCATGAAGCATTTTTGCATGCTCCCCGCTCATAATGAATATTTTATTCTAAAATTGCTTACTGCTTACCTTTTTCAAACCAAATCCCAAAAATTATGCGCCAAACTCTTTTCCGACCTCTTTTGTTGGCACTCCAAACTTTGACTTTTATCAACTGTATATTTAGTAAACAACACAAAACCTACGTGGAATCTCGAAGTGAAGGGAGCAAAGTGGCTCCCGTGGTGAACGAATGAATATTTGCATGCGAAACCTTCGCAAAACCCTTTATCTGGCGACCACCGACCAATGTTTAGCTGAGAGTCGAATGCCCCACCGTGCAAGACAAATTTCGGATCGAATACCCGGGGTATGCCGGGGGGAGGGGTGGTGGACACTTTTGGAATTGACTGATACATTATGGTTGCATTTCCTATCGATTTGATGCAGTACCCTTGAGTATCCTGTAGTGACTTACAAATTCATAAGTTAAGGTGATTCCCTAGTAAAAGAACCCATCACAGAGTTCCAATGAAACTTGGTATGCTGTTGTTACAGGACAAGGAGATATTAAAAACGTAATAAAAAGAGTGAGTCACCGTGCTTGTTTTCACACGACGATGTTGACAAATACAGTTATTTAGGTGACTTTTGGTAATCTCCGTGCACAACAAATAAGCTCGATTATTTTTTATTGCAGCATGTTATATCACACAGAGTTTGACTTTCTTTGATTGTTTATTCACCCATGTCCCCGAAAAAATGTCTTCAAATGCCCTGCATTTTTTATCCTTTAAAGGAAACATAATTTGGACATGCGCTGTTGGGCCCATTATGTCTCCCTTTGTAGAATTTATTTCATTTGCCAAAAAAGTAGCCATAGATTTCTGCTAATTTTTTTCTCAGTTATTGAGGATACTGTTCTCATCGAAATTATGAGATAAAAAAGGGGAGTCACTGTGCTCGTTTCTTTGCAACACGACTGCAAAGGGAAATTTTGGCTGACAAACAGTCAATGTCAAGGCAAATCGCCATGTTTCTAATGCGTGCGCACTAAATGATGCCATAAATTATGCGCAGTAAGGATGCGCCATGCAATTGTAGGGAATCACCTTAATATCAGTAAAGCAAATAAAGTGTTATGGAGATGTCTACTGAGTTTAATACCAGTTACTAGTTGCTGTTTATCAGTTCAACAGAAAAACCAATCAACCAACCCAGCTTCGCCCATTTTTATGTTTTCGATATTTTTCCATGAAAATCGATGAAAATCGATTGTCTAATTACAGAAATCGATAAAATCGATAATCACAAAAAGTCGACCGATTGATTTCCATCGATTTTCTATATTAATCGATAAATTATAATCGATTTCAATCGATTACTATCGATTTTCATGGAGTATCGAAAATATCGATTTGTTACGTCCTGAACTCACGCGATCTCCATCCGAGAACACTGTAATTAAGTGAGCTAGCAGCTGAGAGCAGAACACTCTCGGTGTAAAAGCTGTTTCCCTTCAGAAAGAATTGTTATTACACTAAGACTCTACCTTGGTAAACTTGATTGCTGGATTCCTTGTGGCTTGTGGCATTCTGGCGATGAACTGCAGGGAAAATCCACCACCTCCACCGTTGCACCGTAGAGATTGACGTGACACTTTCCGGTCAGCGGTCATTTAGCAAAGTAAGTAACTCCTCGATACATTCTTCTCAAAGTGTAATGTGTGCAAATGTTCAGGATGAACAAAAAGGAAGGAATAGAGTACTAAAGTGTGACGTCACAAATATTAGAATTTTTGAAATTATGGGATTTGTTGAGATTTTCAGAAAGAGCAAGATGAAAAATGCTAACTTGCCAAAAATCAGCATTTAAAGGCAAATTGGCTCTGAGATATTAGCACCGTTATGCTCTGCTGACTCCATACGAATCCTTCTAAATTTGGCTTGGTTCATAACTTTAGGAACTGAGTAAAATTTAGAAGCATTTGTATGGAGTCAGTAGAGCATAACGGTGCTAATATCTCGCTCTTTAACTGTAAGAAAATGCTGATTTTTGGCAAGTAGGTCTTTTTGGTCGTGTTCTTTCTGAATATCCGAACAAATCCCATAATTTCACAAATTTAGTTTTTATGACGTCATCACTTTAGTACTCTATTGTTCACCAAATTTTCTCAAAGTGTATCCCGATACAAAGACACACAACTCAGGGGGGAGGGGGTGCTTTAGCCCCGTTCGAACTGAAAACTCTTGGATAAAAGTTTGAAGATCCTTACTAAGAAAATAATTGCCAAATTTGACGGACTATACGACATCTACAAATAGATGTACTTATATTCTTTTTACTCCAGAACTATATATTTCGCGAACATGGATGGCTAGCCGAGGGAACCAACATAACGCGGTGAGCTTTTATCGGGCTCACGTTTTCAATGAGTTTGAAGGCAGAGAACGATGATAGAAGCAGCTGTAAACTGCTCCTGATCTTTGTTTTCTTTTCATTTCTTCTTTTTCTTTCCATTCCTTTCCATTCATTCCTTTTCTGGGCCATAAAATAATAAAACTATCGAGCTAGACCAAGCGAGGAAACTGAAGATGAGGGATGTTAACCATGTTACATGCTAGGCTGAACCGGCGGCTGAAGGTGGAATTTTCCCGCCAATTTTTGTCGCGTCCTGTCAGCATTTCCCGCCATCAAAAGCAGAAACGCCAGAGAAGCGCCAGTCATTCCAGTGCGGTGGACTGGATGTGAATTTTCACAAGTCTTCAGTTATGATTTTCATTTTTTTACTAACGAATTAACTTGAAAGAGAGAGGAGAAGCCAAACAGCTAAGGAACAAGGTATGAAAAAGTTAATTATGAATCTGTCAGTGATTATGAATGTATGAAAATCATATATTTCAACTGTGATCATCGCAGTTATGAGTTGATGATTAGCGCACTTTCAGGCTTGTACTCGAGTCGAACCCATGACTTCTGGTATACCTGTGTAGTGCTCTACCGTACAAGCCTGAATGTTTTTCAGTCTTCATATTGAATCTGTCAATGGGAACAGGGTGTCAGGAGTGAATTGAGAGAGCTGTACCAGGCTTGATCCATGAGCAAGAGCGAAGGACTTTAAAACTGCTTGGAAAGGTCAGAGCGTAGCAAGTTTAGAACCACGCGTGTCCATCGAGTTTCTTTTCTTTACTCTCTTTAGACATTCTCAAGAAAGACTCCGTTGGCTCTTTTAAATCCTCTGTTAAAAAATATTTTCTAGTTAAGAACTCTTAGCTTAGTTTTCAATTGTGCATATCTAGATTTAGATTGTTAAAAATTTTAACTTTTATCTTATTTTAAATTTTTAGCTGTATCCTATTTTGTAATTTTTTATTATCTCACAAGTGTAATTAGTAATTTAATTATTAACTTAAGATAGAGGGCAACTGGTTTGTCAGTTGTTAACTGTTATGTGCTACCCTCTATAAATAAAGTTTTTACTTAGTTACTCACTCGCAGCAATATCGAAATTGCCACAAACATAGAACGGAATAAAGGGTTTGCGGTCAAAAACACAAAATTTGAACCTTGGCAGCACTTGATGTTTGAAACTAAGTAAAAGACGAAAAACAAATCAAGATTGTATAAACAAGGGGATAGGTACGCACTTATGCATTTTCCCCCCGACATACAGCAAGCGTACGTACAACAGTCTTTATTTTTCATGCTTTCCTTTCAAATTGCAAAACAAGACGCTCTATGAGCATTTACTCGGGATACCTTTTTGATGCACAAGCTGGACGCACGCTTTCTGATTCTCGAAAACTGTTCGGCTAATGGTTCGGTTTTGGGATCGCACAAGGCCCTTTTGTTTACGTATGAACAAAGCGCGTAAAACTGTTTTGAGATTCGTTGTTTACTTCTAAATATAGAACATGGCGGCCGAAAAGGCGGAAACCAGTGGAAACATCTCCAGTTTACTTT
>JAEMWC010001423.1:42500-52500 GCA_016490735.1 Pachyseris speciosa
TGTAGAAAAAAAAACACAAGAAAAAAACATACTTGTTTCTTTGTCAAAACTTGTTGTTGTTTTTTTCTTTTTTTTTTGTCTTTGTTCTTTTTCCTGTGATAGCAATGAAAATTAATTAATGGCATGTATACCACAGACACAAATTGATACTACTGAATTCAGTTTAGTGAATTAGGTAGTATTTCTATCAATGACTGGTGAAACAATATATGTATATGTACAACATTTAATGGTGTTGTTTAATTCATCAGCGAAGTATTTATGGTTATTAACTTATTACTATTCGCCACCCATGAGGACAAATATCCCCTGCTTAAGAAGTCATGTTATAAGTTCAGTTATAAGGTTATAAGTTCAGTCATGATTCGAGAGTTTGTAAGGAAAGCTTTCTCAATGTGTTGTCGTGAGGGCTTGGAAGTCATTCTAGTTTTGAACTAACCACTAACCTCATTCCCAGGGTTGCTCCGGAAAGAATGGAGAGAACCGTAACAAAGGCGAGTCCGAATGATTGCCGATTGAGTGATTGAATGATTGAGTGATGTTGAATGATTTATAAAGACCAATAATTTTCCTTCTGATCGAGGGAAAAGGCAAAAATTATCAAAAGAATTTAAAACCACCACAAGGTGACCGAAAGCACTGATCAACTCGCCGTTTGCTACTAGCATTTTTGTGATCTGCATGTGTCACTCTGCGTCTTGGACAGTTTTTGAAATCCTTACGCTCCCAATTAACCCAAGAGCTGTGATCCTTTGCGGCCCCACAACAAGAATATTGAAGCGATGAACGCGAAGCGAATGTTATATATATATCTACCAACATGCGCATCATCATGGGCGAAATATTTTTACCATTTGAAGCGGGATTTGTTTGTTTGTTCTGTTTACATTCCTCTGCGAAATTCTCCTAGAGAAACAGGACTAGACAATGATCATTTCGAGTCATTGCAAGAAAGTATTTATAAATTTTCTAGACTAGGCGAAGTGTGTGTTGTGGAGACTTTAATGCAAGAATGGGTTGTTTAAATGACTTTGTACATGATACGCCTTGTAATAATGTTACGAACGATAATTGTCTGATCGAACCGAGAAATTCGAAAGATGTGACAGTGAATTCGTATGGAGGGTCGTTGGCTGAGTTGTGTTGTGGTAATGACTTGGTAATTCTTAATGGTAGAACAATAGGAGATTTTCTTGGTCAATTTACATGTAATATCTATAATGGTGCTAGTGTGGTAGATTATGCAGTTGCCTCTTGTAATAATCTCCTGTTGATAAAGTATTTTTCCGTATCAGTTATGACGGAGGTCTCTGATTATTGTTTCTTATTTTGCCTTGAAAGTTGAACCTTGTAACAGTACAGACAATTTAGTAGAATTATTGCCGCTTCCGATGTCATTTATGTGGAGTGATGAGTTGAAGAATGAGCTTCGTAAGCAACTTAATAGTACCGATGTATTAAATGAAATGGACAAGTTATAGTCAATTCGTCAAAAAAAGTTGTCTGTGTAAGAAATGGACAAGTTTCAAGAAAAAAGCAAAGGAATACAGTCCAAAGCAGAAATGGTTCAATAGGAATTGTCATTCTTTCAAAAAGGAGTTGCAAAACTTAGGCTACTTATTGTTCACTACGAAAAAGGACTATAAGCGACTTGTAAAACGACTGAAAAGAAATTTTCAAAACTGCATGTTAGAGAAAATTCCATTCATGGAAGAAAATAATCCAAAAGAGTTTTGGAAACTTGTAAATTCTATAAAGTCACGCCAATCTGAAAGTGTGTCTAATGAGGTACACTGTAACTTCGAGAATTTCAAAGCGGAACCATTAAAAAAAATCCAGCCAATTGTCGCACAATAAGCCATTGCATTGTAGCCCGAGCTAACCAGGGTCTTATTCAAAATCAAATCAAATACCTGTTATAACCGAGGCTATACAATACCTCGACACTAGAAAGCGTACAAGTTAAGGCTACGAGGAGCCTCTTGTTCATTATATAGTACTATATAATCACCTGTTTTCCCTTAGTTGGCTCTTCTTCTTCCTCACTTTCTTCTTCTGCCTCAGACTCCTCCTCAGACTCAGATTCCACAGGCATTCCACGTTGGCCATATCTCACTTTAGGGTTTCAATAATTTCTTCCAAGGCCTCCTTAAAAAACCTTCATCTTGACGGCTTACCAAATTTGACCTTGTATTTCTCATATTGAAACAGGTCTTTGGCTGGCATTACAGCCCTGCAATAATAGGACATAGATACTGACATAGATACTAAATTATTAGATTAGAGATGTGTTCTGTGAGAGTGGGCAGTGAAATTCAGCCTGTGGAAAGCAGCTGGCTTAAGTGTAACATGCTAGCAGGCTTTGTTGGTGACAGGCTCCTATTGCTGTAAATGTTTTGAACCCAGGATGTGATATGTTGGTGACTGATGTTTCGACTCCATGTGCGGGATGAATTTGCTGGTTGTTTTAATAACTTTTAGACTAAGATAACCCACATTTTGTACACATGCTTAGTATACTGGTTAGTATGTATTCCTCTAGTCATGTTCCCCATTAGCAGGTAATGCCAAACATTTGACATAAAGTTTATCAATCAGTCAATCAAACCCAGAAGAGTTTGATGTTAACATGAGAGAGTACAGTGGTATACTACAGAATACCCAGCAACTTGTTAATAATTTATTCTGTGCATTCCCAGTTCTTCGAAAACTGTGCACAGTAATTTGAATAACAATAGTGGTACAATGTTGTGGGGTATGTATTGCTCCAATACAGCATGTAGCTTATTCTTTGTTTGCACATGACATCATAGCCGCCATTTTGGTTGAATATTTAACGGCTTACAGTAAACCACAAAATGAAACGAAACGGATATTTCGCATTTTACCGACTGTAAAATGCAAAACGATTATTTTGCATTCTACATATCAGTAAAATGCGAAACAACAGACTACAAACTGCCATATACCAATAATAACAGCGGCGCCATACACAGGAATCCCAACAAGAGTAAAGCATAAACAAAGGAAGCCCACAAATGGATTTTTTCAAGCCAAAAATAGAGTAGGGCAGTAGAGTAGAGGAACTAAAAGAGAGGAAGAAGACACACAAAGAAAGATACAGAAAGGATACAAATGCAGGGTATTGGGCATAACTACAGAATACCCCGCAACATTGTACCACTATTGTTATTCAAATTACTGCTATTTGCCACTATTTTGTGCCAAACTTATTTCCTGGACTTTCAGTGTCTGCAATGTACTGTGTCGCACACCACTGTATATTAAGTTAAAGCAAACTCAAAATGCATCCTTACGTTTCATGTGTTCCATAAAAGAATAATTATGGGATAGTTCTTGGCAGGAATCTTTTCATTCGTAGCAGGAAGGTCAACCTGAAAAATAGTGCGTCTTTTCTTTTAATCTTACCTCGAAAACTAGTGTTTTCGAAGTATTATTGATCAGTACAAAGTCATATTATAGTTTGTTATAAAATATTTGAGATACTAAGTGCGCTCTGATTGGTTGGCTACCGTGTTTATATTAGAGGACAGAGACACGCTCAGCCTAAAAAGTTCAAAAATATTTTTGCGTTCGCAGAACGCTGTTCTAATCCAGACTGAATCGAGATTTTTGGACAATGGTTGGGTGGTTGGGTCTTGACAAGAGCTGCCCCTGCAATCTGCAAGCAATCTGCGGGGGCGAACAAGAATGACATCATCGCCAAGTCAACTCAAAAGCTTTCAAAATGGCGGCCGTCGGCGAGGAAGACGAAAGTGGTGTTTTAAATGAGCTGCTACAGCCTGGAAATGGCGAAAGTAAAAATGGTGGCGATACAACTACAATGAGTGGACAATTCATCAAGTAAAAGCGGAATTGAATCGACGAAATGTTTCGAAAACAAGACCTGTTTGATCGAGTTGTTGAACACGATGAAATTGGGGTTCTGCCAGAGACCTCTGCTAGCAGGGAAGGTTCTTTGAGGCGAGGATTGGCGATTGAAGTGGATGATCTGCCACCTTACTTCTCAAGAAATGACCTCGACTGAAATTTGTTATATCAGGATAAACAAATGTCTGAGAAATATTTTGTACACCTTTTTACACCACGGATCGGTCATTTCGATTTCGTCACTGAAACAAACAAATATGCCATGCGAAGGAACATACCATGTTGGGTCGGAGCAAGTCCTGAGGAGCTGAAGGAATGTCTGGGGATTACTGTCTGGATAAAGCTCAAACAATTGCCGATTTCTACAATAATTTGTTCGTTGCTGCTACAACTATTTTCAGAAACTATGTTTTAATATCGTGTTAGTCAAAGTTGATAATTTTGAGGCTTTCCAAGATGCTGTCAATGTGCTTTTAGTGTTCAAAGATCATCATGGACCACATGGCCCTCCATATGGTGGTTTTAGGGGAGTTTGCCTTTTGGTCGAGGGTCGAGGGTAACTAGTCGAGGGTCGAAAAATTCTTCAAAATTATTGGAAAATTATTTCTGAACGTCGTCAAATCAAAATTTCATATAGGCTTGTGTTTACATGAATTTTCGGTGCCTGTTTTCGTCGCGTACTTGTCATTCGAGTCCTGTGTTGTCAATAACGTTTACATATTTCCCACGGACTGTAAAACAAAACGAAAAAAAGAAATACAAGTTAAATAGCGGTCAAAGCGAAAAACCAACAACAAATTACGAGAGACACCCCTTAAGCAACAACAACAACAAAAAAGGCATTTGTGATTTAAAAGTGTGGTATAGTGTTTCAATAAATCAATGTGGAACCTATCAAAGTGCATTGTTCGCTGTGAAGTGGTATGAACAGACTTAGTTCAACTACAAACTGAGTTGTTCTTCAATGTATCATGCAGGAACAAAATTGTCCTGTTAGACTACAGTCACGGTTTTACATTTCTTTTACCCTTATTTATACTACTCGCAAAAGACATAAAGACGTTCTAACCTGACACTCAGCCTGGGCATGTGTTTAGTATGTTCTTAAAATTTTGGTTAATTTCAGCCTGAACGTTCTTGTAAAAAAGGTTCTTACCGTAAAAGCTCTATTAAGCCCCCGTCTCTATTAACCCCCCCCCCCCCCCCCACACACACTTCTCTCTAATAAGCCCCTCGTTTGGAAGTCGGTTTTTGTAGTAAGCCCCCCCCCCCCCCCCTCTGTCTAATAGATTAATAAGGCCTGTTAATAAGGCCTGAGATGCCAATTAACTCCGCCTATCCCGCTTTGGTAAAGCCTACTGGGTGTTGATTTTTTATTATTTTAAAATATGTATTTTCCCCATCCAAACTACTGTCTTTTAATATCGAGCGACCGACTTTACTCTCGCCATTAAAATGTGAACGGGGAAGTTCTAAAAAATTTGTATCCTGCCCTAAAATGATGTAAAAAAAATCAATAAAAAAAGGACGCGATTTACAGCACTTGCTACAGGAAAAAAACCCAGTAAATCTTCTTTAGCGCAAATATGTTATCTTTACAATTATGTGGACGTCATAAATCAATCTGGTTTTGACAGTTTGTTGTGCAAAGTGCCGTCGAAGCGACCGTGATTACAACATTTCGCATAAAACAACAAGTAGTTGTTCCCTATGATTAAATGCACAAGCATTACGCGGAATCATAAAAAGCTGCTTCAATTCATTTGGGGGTGATGGCTCTAAATCTCTTTTTAAAGATCTTAGCCGTTTTCTTACGACCAACAGCTAAAAAAATAAAACTTATTTTCCCGCGCTGTGTTCAGGTCTTAGATCAATCAAAAGCCCCGAGACATGACGACGGCAAATAATATCTTTTAAATCACAAATGCCTTTTGTTTGTTGCTTAAGGGGTGTCTCTCGTAATTTGTTGTTGGTTTTTCCGCTTTGACCGCTATTTAACTTGTATTTCTTTTTTTAATTTTTTTTACAGTCCATGGGAAATATGTAAACGTTATTGACAACACAGGGCTCGATCACGAACACAAATATGACAAGTACGTGGCGATAAACACAAGCCCAGGCGCGGATCCAGGATATCAGAGAAATAAGAGAAATCAAATATTATTTCAATATTTGAGGGATAAGAAAAAAAAAAAAAGAAAGAAAGAAGGGGGCCTCAGAAGAAAAAAAAAGGGGGGGGGTGAAAATTCACCCATTTCACCTCCCCTGGATCCGCGCCTGAAGCCTATATAAAATTTTGATTTGACGACGTTCAGAAATAATTTTCCAATAATTTTGAAGAATTTTTCGACCCTCGACTAGTTTACCCTCGACCCTCGACCATTTACCCTCGACCTTCGACTAGTTACTCTCGACCTTCGACTAGTTACCCTCGACCCTCGACCCTCGACCCTCGACCAAAAGGCAAACTCGTTTTAGGGTAAACATACCAAACCGAGTTTGCCTTTTGGTCGAGGGTCGAGGGTCGAGGGTAACTAGTCGAGGGTCGAGGGTAAATGGTCGAGGGTCGAGGGTAACTAGTCGAGGGTTGAGGGTAACTAGTCTAGGGTCGAGGGTAAATGGTCGAGGGTCGAGGGTAACTAGTCGAGGGTCGAAAAATTCTTCAAAATTATTGGAAAATTATTTCTGAACGTCGTCAAATCAAAATTTCATATAGGCTTGTGTTTACATGAATTTTCGGTGCCTGTTTTCGTCGCGTACTTGTCATTCGAGTCCTGTGTTGTCAATAACGTTTACATATTTCCCACGGACTGTAAAACAAAACGAAAAAAAGAAATACAAGTTAAATAGCGGTCAAAGCGAAAAACCAACAACAAATTACGAGAGACACCCCTTAAGCAACAACAACAACAAAAAAGGCATTTGTGATTTAAAAGTGTGGTATAGTGTTTCAATAAATCAATGTGGAACCTATCAAAGTGCATTGTTCGCTGTGAAGTGGTAGGTGGTCGAGGGTCAAGGGTAAATGGTCGAGGGTCGAGGGTAACTAGTCGAGGGTTGAGGGTAACTAGTCTAGGGTCGAGGGTAAATGGTCGAGGGTCGAGGGTAACTAGTCGAGGGTCGAGGGTAACTAGTCGAGGGTCGAAGGTAAATGGTCGAGGGTCGAAAAATTCTTCAAACTTATTGGAAAATTAGTTGTGAACGTCGTCAAATCAAAATTTCATATAGGCTTGTGTTTACATGAGTTTTCGGTGCCTGTTTTCGCCGCGTACTTGTCATATTTGTGTTCGTGATCGAGTCCTGTGTTGTCAATAACGTTTACATATTTCCCACGGACTGTAAAACAAAACGAAAAAAAGAAATACAAGTTAAATAGCGGTCAAAGCGAAGAAACCAACAACAAATTACGAGAGACACCCCTTAAGTAACAAACAAATGGCATTTGTGATTGAAAAGAGTGGTATAGTATTTCAATAAATCAGTGTGGGACCTATCAAAGTACATTGTTCGCTGTGATGTGGTATGAACAGACTTAATTCAACTACAAACTGAGTTGTTCTTCAATGTATCATGCAGGAACAAAATTGTCCTGTTAGACTACAGTCACGGTTTTACATTTCTTTTACCCTTATTTATATTACTCGCAAAAGACATAAAGACGTTCTTACCTGACACTCAGCCTGGGCATGTGTTTAGTATGTTCTTAAAATTTTGGTTAATTTCAGCCTGAACGTTCTTATAAAAAAAGGTTCTTACCGTAAAAGAGGCCCTGTTAGGGGTGGTCTTTATGTCCCCCGTCTGATTTTCAAAACTTTGGATGTCGCAATTTCGGAAGGGCTGCATGTTCCTGTCGGAATTCCATGCAGTGGCCGATGTCGTTGTCGCAATTTCGGAAAGTTCGGAACGTTTCTGAGGTCGTTTCTCCAACAACAACAAAAAAAATGCGTTGTCGTAATTCAGGGGTCATAACTGTCTTAATTAAAATCGCCAATGTCGCTGTCCATTTTGCTTTTATTTCTGTCACTGTCGCCGTTTCAGAGCCGTGTCGCCTGTTGGAATTTACCCTAACAGGGCCTCGTAAAAGCTCTATTAAGCCCTCGCCTCTATTAACGCCCCCCCCTCCCCCTCTCTAATAAGTCCCTCGTTTTGGAAGTCGGTTTTGTAATAAGCCGCCCCCCTCTCTAATAAGCTCCCCGCCCCACTTTGGGAGATGAGATTTTGTAATTAGTCCCTCCTATTCCCTCTTACGGAATCCACTTCATGCGGCCCAGTTGGCTTGTTTTTAAATAAATATACACTGAAACACATAGTACTGTTTGCTGGTCTGTATTAAAGCTTAAGATTCACTGCAGTTGTTTGAGTTTTGTACAAAAACTATTTTAAGACGAAAATGGCGTGTTTGAGATTTGAAATAAGACCCCCCCCCCTCCCTGTTAAGTCCCCCCTGTTAATGAGGCCTGAAATTAAAGGTGTTTCTGAGTAAGGCAGATGCCAATTAACTCCGCCTATCCCGCTTTGGTAAACCCTACTGCATGTTGATTTTTTTTATTATTTTAAAATATGTATTTTCCCCATCCAAACTACCCTTCGTAATTAAATGTCTTTATCGAGCGACCGACTTTACTCTCGCCATTAAAATGTGAACGGGGAAGTTCTAAAAAATTTGTATCCTGTCCTAAAATGATGTAAAAAGAAAAATCAATAAAAAAAGGACGCGATTTACAGCGCTTGCTGCAGGAAAAGAACCCAGTAAATTTTCGTTAGCGCAAATATGTTATCTTTACAATTATCTGGATGTCAAAAATCAATCTGGTGTGCAAGTGCCGACGAAGCGACGGTGATTACAAGATTTCGCATAAAACAACAAGTAATTGTTCCCTATGGTTAAATGCTCAAGCATTACGCAGAATCATAAAAAGCTGCTTCAATTCATTTGGGGTGATGGCTCTTAGTCTCTTTTTAAAGATCTTAGCCGTTTTCTTACGGCCAACAGCTAAAAATATAAAACTTATTTTCCCGCGCTGTGTTCAGGTCTCAACCAAAAGCCCCGAGACATGAAGACGCCAAATAATATCTTTTAAATCACAAATGCCTTTTTTTGTTGCTTAAGGGGTGTCTCTCGTAATTTGTTGTTGGTTTTTCCGCTTTGACCGCTATTTAACTTGTATTCATTTTTTTTGTTTTGTTTTACAGTCCGTGGGAAATATGTAAACGTCATCGACAACACAGGACTCGATCACGAACACAAATATGACAAGTACGCGGCGAAAACAGGCACCGAAAACTCATGTAAACACAAGCCTATATGAAATTTTGATTTGACGACGCTCACAACTTCTTTTCCAATAATTTTGAAGAATTTTTCGACCCTCGACTAGTTACCCTCGACCATTTACCCTCGACCCTCGACTAGTTACCCTCGACCATTTACCCTCGACCCTCGACTAGTTACCCTCGACCCTCGACCCTCGACCAAAAGGCAAACTCTACCAAACCTACCAATACTCGAACGCACTTTCTAGTCTACGATTACTACTAGTATAAAAGGAATATAAAACGTCCGCTTGTGTCTATAAACTGTGATATAAACGCTGGGAGCTGTAGAGCACTCGAGAAGTCAAAGAAACACTCGGCTACGCCTCGTGTTTCTCTACGACTTCTCTCTCTTGCTCTACAACTCCCAGCGTGTTTATATCACAAACACTGTTTTACTCCAGGACTATGCTACTTACCCTAGTAGGCCAGTGAGGATATCCGCACATTTTGGCCCAAATAAGATCTCCAGGCTTATAAGACATGCTCTAAAATAAGAAAACTTTGGCGCGCAGTTGGTCACCACGCGCGCAAAGAATCATGGCTCAAAAATTCAAAATCGCGTACTCCCTCTCTCCAATCCCCCTCTTCCTCCCATATGCTTTGAGCATACCAGAGATTAGACGCGTTGCCATTTTGAAAGCTCTAAAGTTGGTACCCAGGATCCTCAATGGCAGATAAACTCTATCAACTCTTTGAAAAGATAGACCTTCCTTACGGTTCTTTTATGCACCTGGGAGATGGGTTTCCTACCGCAAGTTATCCATTCTCACAAACACGATTTAGTGAAGCGAAA
>JAEMWC010001423.1:62500-65000 GCA_016490735.1 Pachyseris speciosa
TCAAACTGCCTCTATGGCGAACTCGTGGATGCTTTTCTCTACGTCTCAATCTCGTTCCTAGAGCCCACGTTCCTCTTGGTAAGCACCGACAAACGAGAGGCTCTGGTTGCAACCGTTTTCAGGTGCACTGTGATTGGTTGAAGAAGACAATAGCCTTACCGGAAGTAAATATCCAATTCCAGATCTCTTCGACAAGAAGAATAGCTCAGCGAAGAGTGGAAGACCAGTAAACTTTGTGCTAAATTGGGCGTAGAGCGAGTCGAATTAACCGCCGAAGTTTCACAGCTCCGAACAGACTTTATGAAGATAATTTTTTTCTGTCCTGCAACGCATATTAAGAAGCTGCATGGGTCAGCTTTGTTTCTAGTGATAGTTTGTTGTATTCTGTTACAGTTCAGAAGCTTAATATCACCCACGAAAATCTCTTGCTAAAGTTTTGTTGAAAAGAGTGTGACATCATGACGGAAAATGACACACAAGTTGCATTACATTGTTGTTTTGTTATCAGTCAGTTCCAAAAGTCACGAAGAAAGAAAACCTGCTCAAAAAGCCAGCCATCGTTTTCGCTCGCAGATTCGCTTGCAGCTCTTCAGGCTTTGCGCCATTCAAAGGCTGCGTTTGATTGGCTCAATTTCAGTTCCTTTGTTAATTAACCAATCAGAATCGTCTGTTGTTTACCTCTTTTTTGCACTGAATTACCTTTTTTCTGCACTGAATTACCTTTTTTCTGCATCGTGTTTCCTAAAACTGCATTTCTCTTAGCCAATCAGAATCGAGAATTTTTTTCATGTATATTATTAGCACGCGAAACCCTTTAGCTGGCGACCACCGACCAATGTTTAGCTGAAAGTCAAATGCCCCACCGTGCGGGACAAATTTCGGAACAAATACCCGGGTATGCCCGGGGGGGGGGGGCACTTTTGGAATTGACTGATACATTATGGTTGGGTTTCCTATCGATTTGATGCAGTACCCTTGAGTATCCTGTAGTGACATAAAAATTCATAAGTTAAGGTGATTTCCTAGTAAAAGAACCCGTCATAGATTTCCAATGAAACTTGTATGCTGGTGTCCAGTTGTTACAGGACAATGAGATATTTGAGAAGTAATAAAAAGAGGGAGTCACCATGCTTGTTTTCACGCCACAATGCTGACAAATACGGTTATTTAGGTGACTTTTGGTAATCTCCGTGCGCAACAAATGAGCTCGATTATTTTTCAATGCAGCATGTTATATCACACAGAGTTTGACTTTCTTTGATTGTTTATTCACCTATGTCCCCGAAAAAATGTCTTCAAATGCCCTGCATTTTTTATCCTTTAAAGGAAACATAATTTGGACATGCGCTGTTGGGCCCGTTATGTCTCCCTCTGTAGAATTTATTTCATTTGCCAAAAAAGTAGCCATAGATTTCTGCTAATTTTTCTCCCAGTTATTGAGGATACTGTTCTCATTGAAATTATGAAATAAAAAATGGGGGTCACCATGCTCGTTTCTTTGCAACACGACCGCAAAGGGAAATTTCGGCTGACAAACAGTCAATGTCAAGGCAAATACACCATGTTTCTAGTGCACGTGCTAAATGATGCCATAAATTATGCGAAGTAAGGATGCGCCATGAAATTATAGGTAATCACCTTAATATCAGTAAAGCAAATAAAGTGTTATGGAGATGTCTACTGAGGTTAATACCAGTTACTAGTTGCTGTTTATCAGTTCAACAGAAAAACCAATCAACCAACCCGGCGTCGCCCATTTTTATGTTTTCGATACTTTTCGATGAAAATCGATTGTCTAATTACAGAAATCGATAAAATCGATTATCACAAAAAGTCGACTGATCGATTTCCATCGATTTTCTACATTAATCGATAAATTATAATCGATGGAAATCGATTACTATCGATTTTCATCGAGTATCAAAAATATCTATTTGTTACGTCCTGAACTCACGCGATCTCCATCCGAGAACACTGTGAAGTGAGCCAGCAGCTTATAGCAGAACACTCTCGGTGTAAAAGCAGTTTCCCTTCAGAAAGAATTGTTATTACACTAAGACTCTACCTTGGTAAACTTGATTGCTGGATTCCTTGTGGCTTGTGGCATTCTGGCGATGAACTGCAGGGAAAAGCCTCCACCGTAGCACCGTCCTGTCACTTCTGTTCGTTGTTCGATCGAGAGATTGAGGTGACACTTTCCGGTCAGCGGTCATTTAGCAAAGTAAGTAACTCCTCGATACATTCTTCCCAAAGTGTATCCCGTCAGGGATTAAAGTTTGAAGATCCTTACTAAGAAAATTGCCAAATTTGACGGACTATACGACATCTTCAAATAGATGTACTTATAAATATTCTTTTTACTCCAGAACTATAAGAACTTGGAACAGTTTTTACCTGATTCACGAGGTGAATTTTAAAAGCCGTAAAAGCTCCAGCGGCCCCAAGGGCCGCCAAGCGGAGCACCATACTTTATAGGCGCGATCCATTTGGTCAAAAATTT
>JAEMWC010001423.1:70000-97500 GCA_016490735.1 Pachyseris speciosa
CTGCAAAGTTAAGAAGCTATCTCGCAATTTTTTCATGTATATTATTAATAAGTAATCACATGATTTTTTACCTATACAAACACGCGCGTCGACTGTATTGTTTTCTTGTCATGTCTTTAGGTTTTTGAACTGCAGTCAATTCCTGTTGACTGCTCTAAACATAATATATATATTCTGCTCAATACCAGTAAAAAAAAGTAATAATAATCGTGGAGCTCCGCTTTTAGGCTCGGCTAAATCTATATACTATTATATTGTCTATTTTTACTGTTATTACATTATTTTAAATGGTTAATTTTAATAGGTTAATTTTATCGCGTGTTCATACATTTATAGTAGTAGTTTGTATTAGTATAGGATATAGCAGAGGGGCATTTTGTCTGCGCATGCGTCAGATGAGATGGAATAAACAACTTCGTCCGCCATTTTGTTGATTCGAGCTCACTGTGAGAAGTTTTGACTCGAGGATCTACGCCTACAAGTGGATTCCATAGAAAGAAATGAACGAGAACGTCATGTATACATATAGCACTAACACCGTGACCCGTTAAGGTATTTGTGGTTCAATTCAGTCTCGAGATTAAATTGATCAAAGTTCCGCTGTGGAAGGAAAAAGGTGCCAAGTCAAGGGATTTTACCAAGGGATCACTCCACATCACGAAGCTCATACTAGAAGACAAACAACAGAGGTGAGTGTGTAGACATTAGACTTTTCCTACCTAGAAGGGCAATCTTGTATCTTAAAACGATCGTGAGATATGCGCCTCTGTTTAGACGAAATGTTTTTGCTTAGACCTGATTTTGCTTCAACTTCGATGGCAATTTGCTCAAACTTTTGACCGTCCCCCAGAATCAAATTACCATTGTTAACGTTGGCTTTCCGTTCTCTTTTCAGTGACATGGAATTCCAGACTTAAAAAATAGTTCCGCTCCCGTGATCATTATTTTGCGCCAGGGAGATTCAACAGTGTTTGCGAACAGCGAACTTATGCATATTTGCAAGTCAGGGATCTCGGAGATTCTTTGGTCGATTGCTGATCAAGTCTGCCGCACAAAGTGATTAGCTACATACGAATATCACTATTAAAATTTTACTTGATTATGCTTTCATTTCCGCGTATTTTTTGTATTGTTTTTGCCTTGTTTTTTTCCTCTTAAAGTGCTAACTCAGCAAAAAACTTCACTGTAACTTTCTTCTTTCATCCTCCCCAAAATTTTTGCACCATGAGTGTATGTCATATTTACTTTATTTTGACTCTACGTGGTTTATTTACGCCAAAAAATGGTTCGCGCTTTACTTTAGTCGTTCAGAAGGCCGAAGTTTTCAGTCGAAAAACATGGCGTCTAAGCTTGTTGTTCACGAGTACTGATCGAAGACCCGGTATGTACGGTGTGATGCACATATTACTCTACATTCGTTTACTGTTTTGTACCCGCTAAAATACTCGCAACTCCACTTTCTTGTGAAGTGAAGTTTTATGGTTATAAAGTTATGCAAGTTTTCTCGGAATATTATCATAAAACTTTGGGACAGTAAAAGAGGTCTTTCCACCAGCTGATTTTCAAAGGAGGTTTGAAAATTGAGGAAATTTTATATTTTGGATTAGCGAACGGCGAAAAATGGCCTTTTCGGATAAATCTGATGTAAGCTTGATGTGAGCTTGTGTTAAAGATTATTTATTTATGGTAAAGAAATACTCTTTATGCTGTACAGACCTGCACAGTTTTCTGATCTAGAGGAATGCTCAGAAGTGAGCCGATATACTAGCCCTAAATATACAACTGTTGTACCCAAACATTTAAATTAAGTTCATTGGTACCTGCATATCTAAGCCCTTAGGTGAGTTTGTGCAGGTACAATGCAAAACTGTAAAATCGAAACAAACTGTTCTCTCGAAATAATACTACAATATAACAAGCTTGAAGATTTGCTTTAGCCTAACTTGGCCAAGTTAAAGAGTATGACATGAGCATACACTGGAGGAAAAGATGTTGATGCTTAATTTAGATATAAGCCAGACCATAAAGATTGAGTGTTGCTTTTCTATTTATAAATTAAGGGTTCTAAAATAAATTACACCATAATTTCACTGGAAGGTCAATGGATAAATTCAAAACACTTGACTGTCATTCTACTGAAATACTCTTGTATTAAGTTCATCTTTATGTACATATCATCAGTGTTCAGTGATGATCACATGGAATGCAACCACGTAGTAACTTTTGACTATCAGAATTTGTGTTAATAAAAATACAATTTCATATAAACTAATTCTCCACAAGACTGATGATGGACACTGTTTTGTAGACAATTTGTATAAAAGGAAGGAACTAACAATAATTATGTTCTCATATTTTTTACAGATATACAGAGAAGACCAATTGCTGTGATAACACACAAAAAGGATGACAAGGCAGACAAGTTCAAGAGCAAGCTTTGTTGATCAATTCTGTGGTCTTGGAAACTGTAACATTGAATGTGAATATGCATATCATCTGCAGTTTGAGAGAGTAATGTTGACACTGAGATTGCAGCTGAAGAACTCCCATCGGGCACTACCTGATTATTTTGCTGCAGCAGCAAAATTAACAGGCCTGAAAATCGTTAACTTTCTCATATAAATACCCAGACCTGCTCCAAGAACTGTGTCATATGCTTCCTTGAGGTCATGTTTTGCATTATCAAGTCTGTGGCATTGTAATTCACTCACCAAACAACATCAACAAATGTTCCTGTAAAGCAGTCAGGCACAATAAAGTTTGAAAAATACAAAGTCTTTGCAATCTGTCTGGATTTATTTTTAATTTGTGCTTCTTTCTTTATTTTTGTACACAAGGGAGGAACTGCTACAGGTAGTGAGTCATTTGACATCCATTATTGCTGGTTATTGTCGAGGGGAGGGAAGCTGGATAGGAGAGTGTGTATGACATTTTAACTTATTCTTTATCTCCCTTCAAACAATTCCAATCCACTCAGGGCAGGGCATTTGAAAAGTCTGTGCAACTAGTTGAAGCAGAAGATGGCTAGTTACATACTGTGGTTTGTAATTTTCGGTTGACATGGATTTGGCTGGAGCTTTCTTCCTGAACCGTGTAAACATCTTTTACAATTTTGCACATAAAAATACAGCTTGAAGGAAGGAAACTTTGAGAGTCGCAAGCTAGAAGACGGCTTTTTGTCAGCCGCCATTTTGTTTTCAATGTTCCAGCGGTTATCCTCATGAAAACGGGATTATGGAACATTTGCAGACAAAATGCCCCTCTGCTTGTTATCACAGCAATTGGTCTTCTCTGTAAATCTGTAAAAAATATGAGAACATAATTATTGTTAGTTCCTTCCTTTTATACAAATTGTCTACAAAACAGTGGGTAGGGCTGCACCTCTTTGAAACCTCTAATTTCACTGGATCTTTATCAGTTGCACCTCTATTGTTTTATGGCTAGGTTCCATTGTTTTAATTCTTTGTTTATTGTTGTTTTGAACCAATCTTGTGAGGTGTTGCAAATGGTGCAGGTCGCCCCAAAACAGTGTCCATAATCAGTCTTGTGGAGAATTAGTTTATATGAAATTGTATTTTTATTAACACAAATTCTGATAGTCAAAAGTTACTACGTGGTTGCATTCCATGTGATCATCACTGAACACTGATGATATGTACATAAAGATGAACTTAATACAAGAGTATTTCAGTAGAATGACAGTCAAGTGTTTTGAATTTATCCATTGACCTTCCAGTGAAATTATGGTGTAATTTATTTTAGAACCCTTAATTTATAAATAGAAAAGCAACACTCAATCTTTATGGTCTGGCTTATATCTAAATTAAGCATCAACATCTTTTCCTCCAGTGTATGCTCATGTCATACTCTTTAACTTGGCCAAGTTAGGCTAAAGCAAATCTTCAAGCTTGTTATATTGTAGTATTATTTCGAGAGAACAGTTTGTTTTGATTTTACAGTTTTGCATTGTACCTGCACAAACTCACCTAAGGGCTTAGATATGCAGGTACCAATGAACTTAATTTAAATGTTTGGGTACAACAGTTGTATATTTAGGGCTAGTATATCGGCTCACTTCTGAGCATTCCTCTAGATCAGAAAACTGTGCAGGTCTGTACAGCATAAAGAGTATTTCTTTACCATAAATAAATAATCTTTAACACAAGCTCACATCAAGCTTACATCAGATTTATCCGAAAAGGCCATTTTTCGCCGTTCGCTAATCCAAAATATAAAATTTCCTCAATTTTCAAACCTCCTTTGAAAATCAGCTGGTGGAAAGACCTCTTTTACTGTCCCAAAGTTTTATGATAATATTCCGAGAAAACTTGCATAACTTTATAACCATAAAACTTCACTTCACAAGAAAGTGGAGTTGCGAGTATTTTAGCGGGTACAAAACAGTAAACGAATGTAGAGTAATATGTGCATCACACCGTACATACCGGGTCTTCGATCAGTACTCGTGAACAACAAGCTTAGACGCCATGTTTTTCGACTGAAACCTTCGGCCTTTTGAACGACTAAAGTAAAGCGCGAACCATTTTTTGGCGTAAATAAACCACGTAGAGTCAAAATAAAGTAAATATGACATACACTCATGGTGCAAAAATTTTGGGGGAGGATGAAAGAAGAAAGTTACAGTGAAGTTTTTTGCTGAGTTAGCACTTTAAGAGGAAAAAACAAGGCAAAAACAATACAAAAAATACGCGGAAATGAAAGCATAATCAAGTAAAATTTTAATAGTGATATTCGTATGTAGCTAATCACTTTGTGTGGCAGACTTGATCAGCAATCGACCAAAGAATCTCCGAGATCCATGACTTGCAAATATGCATAAGTTCGCTGTTCGTAAACACTGTTGAATCTCCCCGGCGCAAAATAATGATCACGGCAGCGGAACTATTTTTTAAGTCTGGAATTCCATGTCACTGAAAAAAGAACGGAAAGCCAACGTTAACAATGGTAATTTGATTCTGGGGACGGTCAAAAGTTTGAGCAAATTGCCATCGAAGTTGAAGCAAAATCAGGTCTAAGCAAAAACATTTCGTCTAAACAGAGGCGCATATCTCACGATCGTTTTAAGATACAAGATTGCCCTTCTAGGTAGGAAAAGTCTAATGTCTACACACTCACCTTTGTTGTTTGTCTTCTAGTATGAGCTTCGTGATGTGAAGTGATCCCTTGGTAAAATCCCTTGACTTGGCACCTTTTTCCTTCCACAGCGGAACTTTGATCAATAAAATCTCGAGACCGAATTGAACCACAGATACCTTAACGGGTCACGGTGTTAGTGCTATATGTATACATGACGTTCTCGTTCATTTCTTTCTATGGAATCCACTTGTAGGCGTAGATCCTCGAGTCAAAACTTCTCACAGTGAGCTCGAATCAACAAAATGGCGGACGAAGTTGTTTATTCCATCTCATCTGACGCATGCGCAGACAAAATGCCCCTCTGCTATAGGAAAGTAACAATAGAATATGCTTCGGAGCCAATCAGCGCATATGTTGTGGTCTCTCGCGAACACTTCGTATTAACGATGATTTGCCGATGGTCCCGGATGACAAACGAAAATGTCGGCCGCCTCGTGGTGTGATTTAACTGCGATCATGATTGCGTTACGTGTGTCGGAAGGTTTCAAGTTTCTTTTAAGCATATGCAAATTAGTGTACTGTTTTCAACGCAGAAGATAAAAATTTGTCCTTCCTCCAGTGGTTTTTACTGCTATCACTAACATCTTCAATCAATTTCAGTTATACTAAAAAAATAGCAAGAGTACATTCGGTAAGTTTCAGCGCAAAATATTACATTCGCGTAGTCCGTGCTGGAATGTAATTCAATATTCTGTTCTATAAATATTCTGGAATTCGCGACTCCTTCCACTATTTTTCTTTAAACAACGAAAGATTTTCATCCATTAAGGTTTTGAATACTGTAGTAAATAGATCGAAATTGCTGCAATCGCGCTTAAAATCGAACGATTTGCAAATATTTAGCGGACAGTAATTTGTAACATTTCTTGTTTATAAATCAATGCTTCCTTGCGCTCATTGAAAAGCAATTTTGCACTAAATTCCTGAAGATTCCCTACCGGTTCCATGATACAATTTCCTAAAACCTTGTCGAGTTTGCATTAGAGGAAATTTAATTTCGTGTTTGTGCGTTCTTTCGTTCTTGAGCCTCGTTTCGCGATCCTCAATTGGTCTCAATATCCAAATTGAAGACGTAAGAAGCTCGCGTGTTCACTTCTCGCGTATTCATGCACTTCTAATCCAAAGCGCTTTCAAGAAAAATTAATTACTTTTCTTTCGTTTGATTTTTCAGCATTATGTTCAAAATCGTTAAGCCAATAGTTATTTGTGTTTTTGAGAGCATCCGAGCCAACCGTCTGGAAAAAATCTTCTACCTCCTCCCCTTCATATTTTCTTGGGCTTTGAACCCCCACCCCTCCGGAATTTCCAATTCTCTCCGTGGTGTGGGGATTGGATATTTTCTGGAAACACACAATTCTACTTTTCCAAAAGAAAAACTCATTTTCTCTTGACTTTTCGTATTTTTCACCTTCTAAGCAATAGTCACGTGCGCCGCTATGGCGCCTATTTTTATATACATTTATTGAATGTACTTAGTTTTCCTATTTTTATAATTAACTGTATTCGGAGATACTAGCACAACAGTGCTATTTACCACCCGAATAGAAATAAAGTTTATGTATGTATGTATGTATGTGTCGTTGGGGCTCGTCACGCAACGCGCTGCCTGCTCCCAACAAGGGAGAGAGCGCGTTGCGTGACGAGCCCAAACGACGGCTGCGAAGGAGACTAGACGTCACGTGGAAACCAAGAATTCGTAAACTTGTCTCTAAATATAGAACTGTGAATGATATATGAAATAAATTATACATGAACTGCGGAAATGAATCAAATGAAGAATGATCCTCGCAGTTGTGAACGCAATTTATGGAATTGCGAAAAGAAGCCTGAAAAAAATTCAGGACTTCAACGGGGTTTGAACCCGTGACCTCGCGATTACCGGTGCGATGCTCTAACCAACTGAGCTATGAAGCCACTGACGTTGGGAGCAGGCCAATTGTGGGTTCATATGTTCCCGTGAAAGAAATGAGTGTGAATGATATATGAAATAAATCATACATGAACTGCGGAAATGAATCAAATGAAGAATAATCCTCGCAGTTGTGAACGCAATTCTTTTCGCAATTCCATAAATTGCGTTCACAGCTGCGAGGATCATTCTTCATTTGATTCATTTCCGCAGTTCATGTATGATTTATTTCATATATTATTCACACTCATTTCTTTCATGGGAACATATGAACCCACAATTGGCCTGCTCCCAACGTCAGTGGCTTCCTAGCTCAGTTGGTTAGAGCATCGCACCGGTAATCGCGAGGTCACGGGTTCAAACCCCGTTGAAGTCCTGAATTTTTTTCAGGCTTCTTTTCGCAATTCCATAAATTGCGTTCACAACTGCGAGGATCATTCTTCATTTGAAATATAGAACTGTCACAGCGATCGAGTTGTGATATCTTTCCGATCGATCCGCCGATAAGCACAGCACGTGCAAGGCTTCCAACCTCTTCTTAAATTCGGCAAACCTTTTCACGCGGACAAACTCTACTGGATTAAAATCTTCACAACGTTACAAAGTCATGGTTAGGGAAATTTGTTCAGGTCGATCGAAGTGGATTGTTTAACCTTGAGCGCTCACTTGGGTCAGGTACAGGAAGGTGTCACATTACACAAAAACAACCGTATGCAAATTTTCGTCAGTAAATACGTAAATGACACCACGTGCTTTCTATTGTGCATTGACCAATGAAACACCGGCACGTGTTCCAATTGTACAATAAAAAGACCGAAATCTAAAATGATTTATAATAATTTATAGTAATACGGGGACCTTTAGTTTACAACGATGGCTCAAGCTTTCAACTACAAACTGAACTACATTTGACAAACCTCAAGAAAGCAATATTTTGCCATGATCAATAATTTTATTTATTAAGCTTAATTTGTTTAGATAAATTTCATCTACTACTAAAAAATATTTCACACCTGGTATAGCTGATTAAGTCTTTTTCTTTTATGACAATGCATTTTTCCCGGCCTGCTTGTCCACTTTAAGAAATGATGGACTCTCTAAAGTGGAGATGCCATGATTCCAAAATAATTTATTTCATTAAGCTTGTATGATGGCTATAATCCACTGGCTGGTAACACTGTTTCAGTCAATCTACTGGGTCACTAATATATCTACGTCTAGCAACTGAATGCCTATGTCATTTTCATCTTTAAATCACGAATCTTTGTGTAGGAATCAATGAACAGGTTCATACAGCGCCTACAAGTGACGCTGTCAGACTGCCGTTAGTTTTGCAGTATTTTAAGAGTTCTTTGTGGGAACTTTCATTGTGACCTAAAGAAAGTAACGAAAGGAAGCATCAGTATTATCACACAACTCGGCTGATTCCCTTTTAGAAAAGCTGATTAGAAGTAATCTGGAGGCTGGATTCCATTTATGCAGCACTCCATTGTGCATGCCGAAATTTAAGAAATTTTTCCTTCACCCAAATGCAATTTTCATTTTTTTTCCTTTTGAGTAGTCTCTTAAGTCTTTTTGTTGGTAGTTTTAAGTTCCCAGTTTTTTTCTGTGCGTCCAGCATGGAGATGTATGCACGTCCACATCACGGCTACAAATGAACCATCACTGAGAAAGCGACGTAACTATCATTAAAGTGTGAATGATATATGAAATAAATTATGATCAAATTTTTACACCTTGAATTTTTAAGTTAATCACATAGAATTCCAGGAAAGATTAAAAACGCTGTTTACCGTTTCTAAATATCTGCATTGGTTCCGGAGAGATTTAAGTTTGAAAAATGTGTAAAATATGCAAATGAGATTACTGATGACGTCATAGAATCAACCCAATGACAAGTATACAAACAGAGCTATCTCGGTCAGTTTGCAGCAAAGACCATTGAGGCTAATAGTTGTACAGGCAATACACCTGCGGTTCCCATGGTAACTCACTCTTTTCCAGTCCACCCAACCTGATTTCAATATTTTAGTGATTTTCAGCTTGGAAAAAAAACAAGACCACGAACAAGACCTAACATATTTATATGCTTGCTGGATCATGTAGATGAGGCACCATTGGCAAATATCAAACTAGAATTCTAAAGGTGGCCAGCAAAGCCCTCAAGATCAGGGAAGTCTTGAACCCACTATGTTGCCATGGTAACAATACTGATAAGCTCATATTGTGAAGCACATCTAGTAGAATCTTACTGCAAAGAATCAAGCATTTCTGGTGCAAATTGGCCAAGATATCTTCTTTCATCACATTTGGTTGAGTACATGTGTGATGTCATCACTTGGCTAATTTGCATATTTTAAAAATTTGAATACCTCTGGAACAAAGAGATATTTGAAAATAGTAAACAGTACTCTTCTCGTACAGACTACTTGTTTATAGTTTAAAATGGCCTAGATAGGAAAGATGAGATTTCGTCATAGTAGCACTTTAATATCTAAAATTTAAAGAAAGTACAGAATCACATGGTATCACTGAAATAATGTCTTACTGTTTTGACTTCTAGGTATGGTAACAATCCAGCTTCACCCCTGAAAATTAAAAATAAGGTAATGTTTGGCGTTGCATCCCGCCAAAATTCAACTTTGTATTTTTCATTGTACTTTCTACATTTTATCCTACATAGAACATTTCAACTTCCATTCTCAACATTCAACATTGTAGTTGTTAGCTTCGACATCCAACATTGGCTTTTCGACTGCAACTTACGCGAAGAAGACGTAGTGAAAGCTTTCAACATCCAAGTTCTCGTGTTCGACATTCAACTTTTCGTATTCGACATCCCCGTTTTTTAATTCAACTTTCGTCCGCTTGTTAGCGGTCGGTCAAAACTGTGGGCTCATCGACCCGACTCACTACCCCTAGAGTCAACCGCTCAGTGACTTTCCATTGGAGAAGGTCCAGGAAACACTCTCCACTCCTAGACAGTGGTTTCAAGACGGTTTCTTGGAAAAACAGGATCAACGGATTAATGAATCACCGAATCAAGGATCACTGGATCAAGGATCAAGGATCAGAGCTAGAAAATTTGGAATTTCAGAAAAGTCTGGCCTAGAAAATTGGATTACACCGTACAGGCGAACAAATTACGTCATAGATTTTAACTCAGACATTCCTGGGCCGTAGCCATACGAAAATTGTCACCGAGGCATAGTATACCGAACAAACACCTCTTTAATATTAATTTACCATTACTTTTAATATTATATCCTGTTACAGGAACATCAAAAAAGCTTACGACTCTGTGAAACTACTGACACAGCCTGCTTAGATTGTTCTTCATAAGACACACACACAAAGCAGGAAAATGTAATGTAAAATAAAAATGTTTACTGAGGCAAGTGCCTCGGTTCGCCTCATACTAGCTACAGCTCAGTATACAAACGTTACGACTCGCGTCGTTGTCTGTTTGAGTTTTGTATGGCAGAGTTGAGTCGGTAACTTGTAAAGGTGATTTTTTTAAAAACTACTTTTTCGCGAACAGATTTTACCGGAATTGTTGCGGCTTTCAGAAAAAAGTGATTTACAAGTTTACTTTAAGGCGAATGCGGTCAGCGAAATCATCGCAACTACTTTAGCGAGTCATGCTTAGCCTTTGGTGCGGTTCCGATGTGGAAGCTGTCGAGAAACAGATAATTCAGTGAAATAAGTGGGTCAAACGTCAGAATCATTTATTTTATTGGAAGTGATCTAAAGTGTGGGAATAAACTTTCTGCCTGCTGTTCTTATCCCTGGCAAAAAAAAATAACAGCTCTTCCTCGCAAGTTGTCAGGTATTTTCTTAAAAAAATTCTCGTAAGAGTAAGAACTGCTTCTACAATCTGTCTTCTTTAGATTTTCGACTTGTTGCTACCGTGTATACTGCACGGTACTGACCACAACAACTCAGCTGGGCGATGCAATTTTATCACTTTCGGTATCAAGTGGAAATGAAATCTATTGGTAAATGCCTCTCTTGTGAAATCCCGTCGGAAGTACCGAAGTACCGCAAAACCTTCAGATGCGGAATTCCATCTGCTCTTCCTTCAAGGATTAGAGTTTACAAATTTGAAGAGATGAAGTTAAAAAATTTGATGTTCACATCGGCAGCCGCCAAAATGGCTTCGTGTTTTTATGGCACCGGAAGTCAGATATGCAATGACATAACGGCATGTTATACAAAAAATAAAGAGTCAAGCATTCAGGATAATTTAGAAATTCCACGTGAATCTAACCCCTTGTTACATCTCGCAGGTTAAAAGACTGGAAGCCATTGGCTGATGTGGAATACGGAGAATACGCCAACATGGAGAGCAGCACATCTTAGTCACATAAGATGCATTAAATTTCTTTTCCCTCTAATTTCGAAGCATATGCGTAAGTGAATTACCGATAGGGAAGTCGCTTTGTAGCTGTATGTCTCGCAGTCGTAGCTGTCCAATGGTCATTATATTGTCTTATTTTATTAACTGCATCACTTGACTGCCACTGCACAAAATGAGATTTTTGTCCAATAAGAAAACACACAGTCTGTATACCTGTGTGAATAACATTTATTAATACTGGGGAAAAATTCAAGCATTGCTGGTCTCAATATTTACCATTCTCTGCCGTGTCCTGACATTTTGAAGCCTCCAAAAGGTGACTGAGGGAACCCACTCAAAAAACAGTTCACCCTAAAGAAAGAAGGTAGAAGCTCACATTTAGTAGATAGGATGCACACCAACAAGTTTTTTGACAGGTTTTCTAACTGGTTCATGTGTTGAGGGTGAATGGCTTGTTTTTGGCAAAATGCGCTTTTTGGAACTGTCCCACAGTGCAAGTTATGCCAGCTTTGGAAGGCTTTGAAGAGTTGGCATATCACTCAGGGTTTTAAATTGACAACAATGACAAAATTGATAAGTTGTTCGCTCAACTTTAACATCGGGACAACATCATTATATGCAAAGCTTAAGGCTCGCTGTGAAAAACCAACAAAGTTAGGCGTAGCACAAGTACCCCAAGCTCACGAGTGTGTTGCATATTATAAACAGAAATATTATAAGGGTTTGTATGGGGAATTAAGCGATCGTTATTTAGAGCGTTACAATAGAAATAAAAATACATCAGAATTTCTTATCTTGCCTAGCCTCCTTGTCTTATTGATGGTACGTTCTTAGCATTTCTGGCTGTTACATATAGAGAGCAACGGTAGAACTAAAACACGCTAGAATCGCACTGAGACGGCCAGGAATGCTAAGAATGTACCATCAATAAGACAAGGAGGCAAGGTAAGAAATTCTGATGTATTTTTACGATCGCTAAATTCCCCATACTGGCCATACAAACCCTTATAATATTTCTGTTATGCAACAAACTTGTGAGCTTGGGGTACCTGTGGGCGTAGTATCCAATTTGTTGTATCTGATCATAACCATATGAACTGATGCCAAATTTGCTTGATTTTGCAAGAGTGAATGAAGTAGCACACCAGAAGGGTGTGGAGATTGAGGAGACCACTACTTTATTCATTCTTGCCAATTAAATCAAGCGATTTTTTGTGTGAGACTTAAGCATTATCCTACACTCCTGTACTCTTGATGGAGATGGTATGGTTGCAGTTTCCCATTTAAGGCTTCAGTTTCCAAAACTTTGTGAAAGTGCAAATTATCTCCAATTAACGCCTCTGTCGCAAATGGAGGTTGGGTGCCCAGGAGCCAGGGGCTGGTACCGCCAACCCAAACCCAGGTAGCTAGAACACCCCATAAGCCTGCCCTACCCACAACCCAGCCACGAGCCCCGCCCGCAACCCAGCCCCAACCCTAGCACCCGTCACACTAGACTAGAAGATCAGTGGAAAAATAAGTAAATAAAGCAAAGAACTAACCCAAACCCTAACCAACCCCCAAACAATAACAAACTAACACTACCGGGAGGGAAGGGAGGGAAAGAAAAGCCCAACAAAACGCGATAAACCAACTACGCCACGAAAAACGCTGAGTAAAGTGAAATTCTGAGCACGTGCAAAGGAGCACGCCTAAACTGCAAGAGGATACCGCTGGCGACGCAACTGCCCAAAGACCTGAACCAGGCCCAAACAGGCAACAAACGCCCAAATGCTAATGCGCCACCCGTGCTCAAACTATACGCCAATAAACGCTAACGCCACGCTACGCCACGCCACCAAGGAGCAAACTTGCTCCAAGTCGTGAACTAAGTCAAATTACATTTAAACCTATTTAACGCCTCTGTCGCAAATGGAGGTTGGGTGCCCAGGAGCCAGGGGCTGGTACCGCCAACCCAAACCCAGGTAGGTAGAACACCCCATAAGCCTGCCCTACCCACAACCCAGCCACGAGCCCCGCCCGCCATGCCGAAGGACCTCCGGGTTGGGACAGCCCGGAGCAATGTGGGGCTCGTGGCCACAGAGACACAGCCCCCAAGGGACCAGACCTGAGGCACCCAACCCTGAGTGAAGAGACGCACAAGCCCCACCTGCTATGCCAACGGACTGGAGACCTGGGTGAGAGAGCCAACTGGTGTGCGGATATAGAGTTGATAGGCATTGCTAGACCATCGGCCTAAAGTTTTGATAAGGTGACCAGGGACTCCCCGTGAAGCAGCTGTGGTAGCCGCACTAATCCGGAAGCTGTGGCCCTAGTAAGAGCCTGAATAACTGGCAGAATTGTAAAATAGCCTGCACCATGGATGATAACTGCTGCCTAGTTAAAGGACGGGCATCCGTATAGCAAAACAGGGGTCCTGGAGATGGGCCACGCAGTGCCAAACAATTACCAAGGGCCACCACTGGGCAGATGAGGCTGTTGCTCCGACCCACATAAATGTCACAGCCAACACGAAAGGGGTCTGTCTCTGAGCACTTGATATGAACTTTAAAACATGTAGGGTCCACCAAAGAATCCGCTTGCACGTCGCTAACTGTCAAATGGATACTGGGGTCAAACGAAGAATTCGTGGTGAACTCACCAGCTCTGAGGAAACCGAAGAAACCGAGGCAACACGCTGCCCAGAGCATGACATGGTCCCTGGAATTCAGGTCCAAGCATCGCTGGATGAGCTTTAAGAGGTCAATAGTGATGGGAAGGCGCTTTGAGGTAGATGAACCCTGCACATGCTTTATGCCCCATAGTAGCCGCTGTAGCTGCAGACAGTTAATCAAGGGATCAGGTAAGCCATCGTCTATGTGAAGTGACCGTACTGCACTGAGATACACGTTGATGGACGAGTGGTGGAGTCTGTCGGCCACAAAGGACGCAAAACGCATGAGCGACCGTTCGTCAGCTGGTAAAAGAGCACCTTCTGGGCTCAGAAGGCCATCCTGACGGCAGAAATCGAAGTAGCGGCGCTGGGCTGACAAGTATACCCGACGTGTAGATGGGGCAAGGCCCTGATAAAGAAAACATTGGCATCTCTCTGTCACGTGACTTGCAACGCCGTCAATAGAACAGGGGGGACTGTCATCGGAGACTGCTCGACTTGCGGGGCCAGGTGCCTGAATCGCTGAAACTGGAAACGGGAAAGAGCATCCGCAACTGGGTTAGATTTCCCCCGAACTGAAGAAGCAGTAAAGGAAAATGAATGGCGCACTGCCAACAATGCTAAGTAACGCAACAAAACCATTAAGTCAGGGTCTCTGGAGGTACCAGAAGACAGAACAGCCACCACAGACTCGTTGTCACATAAAAACTCGACCCACCGTGACGCCCACACAGGTCCCCACAAATACGCCGCCACAACGATAGGGAACAGTTCCTTGTATGCAATCGATAGGGGTTGCTGAGAAGCTGACCACGCGCCAAAGAACCACTGATTGTTAAAGATAGCTCCATAGCCCAGAGAACCTGCCGCATCTGATGACACCTGGAAATCTCAAAGGGGGGCCCACGTAGGCATAAGGGAAAAACTGAGACCCTCCCAGCTTCGGAACAGTTCCTGCCACCAAGTTAAGTCCCGATGAAAGTCCCGATGAAAGTCCCGACCACGCACCCAGCAGGGCAATGATCCTCTCTCTTTTCTCTGTTGGGAGCCGGGCCTGCATTGTGGTGGAGTCAAGTTCAATACCAAGGATGGACAGGCAAGTCGAGGGGCCCTCCAGCTTCTTAGGGTGAAGGGGGAGGCCTATCTTAGAGCACAACTGAATACACGCCTGCAAGTTGTTGTAACAGACTGGGGAAGCTGGAGGACCTAAGGTCAGAAAATCATCCAAGTAATGGCGAAGGAAGTCAACGCCATAGTTGTGAGTAAGCATCCACTGAACCAGGTCTGCAATAGCGGTGAGGATGAAGGGTGCTGAACGCAAACCAAATGGGAGAGCCATATCAATGTAGTATTTGCCACGCCAAACCATACCTAAGAGCGGACGATCCTGAGGATGGACAGCCACATTGTGATAGCCGCTCGCCACATCGAACTTGGCCATAAGAGTTCCTCGGCCCCGCGCCATAATGTCCTCTATAAAGGAGTCAACTGTGACATACTGAACTGAAAGGAGGGGGGGGGGGGGGCTTTGGAATGCCATCATTTACACTGTGGCCCTCAGGCGAAGAGAGATCCAGGATGAGACGCCATTTACCCAGCTGGTTGCTTTTTGGGATGACTCCAAAACGGCTGATGTGGAAATCAGGAAAAGGAGGAGAAGTAAATGGGTCCGCAACTCTTCCATGTGAAACCTCTGGCTCAAGATAAGCATCTATGACTGAAGGGTGGACCAGGGCAGATCGCATGTTTGAAGAGGCTGACCGCAGGGTGACTGATGAGGTCTCAAAGCCAATGTGGAAGCCCTCCCGGAGACCGGTAAGAACATAGGCTGCTGCTGTCTGATCCGGATAGTCACACAACTCTGCCTGAAATTGGGATAACTGCAACGGGGAGACTAACTGTACTGGAACTAATGGAGAAAACGAACGAACAGGAACAGAACTTCCGGGTAAACTAGTTGAATCCGAAGAAGACAGCCATTGAGCCACACAATCCACGGTACTGGTCCGGATCGACAGGAACAAGATTATTTACACCATTTACACAAGAAGCAGGAGGACTTGTAATCCTCTCAGTACCACCCCCCTTGGCAGGGGAAGGGGAACGTGAGCGACCGACCCCTTGGGGGGGTGAAAGGGGCAGTTAACCCTGGGGTGGTAGCTGTTACATGAACTGCAAACGTGGCGGTAGCGGCATTCCCCAAAAGGCCAGTGGCATTGCCCGTTGTTCCACGAGATGCAGAAAGGAGGTTGGAAGATGTAGCCCCGGCTCGCTGACACAGTAACAGGAGGGGAAGTCGAAGACTGGGGGTTGCCGAGGGGTGCTGGCGACCGCAAGTGAAAGTTATACAAATCCAAATTCATCTTCGACCAGTCAGATGCCCCAGTTGCCGCAGCATCCTTGCGAAAAGCAGATCGTACTCCAGCCACGCTCTACTGGGTGATTGCCGAGCTGTTTGGATGATGAGCAATTTATATTTAGTGAGGTCTGACCAACGATGGGGATGGGTCGCACACATCACCATCTGGAAAATAGTAAAGGCTTCGGTCCAGGTCAATATGTCCTGAATTTCGACCACCCGACGCTTTTTACAGACCACCAACTTGCCATCCAAAAACGTTTGCGGCTCGTGCTCTGCAGTCCGCAGATTTGCTGACAACAGGTCATCTAATTCCACGAACTGACCACTCGTAATCTTTGCAACAAGTTTGGCGGGAAAGGAGCGGTCCTGGACCAACAACAAATGCCTTGTCCGCTGAAGGTGGGAAAAGCAAACTGCCCAAAATGAAAGACGAGCTGGCAACCTCAGTGGCCGTCAACGGTGACGAAAAAGACAGCACGGGCCGAGTCGAGTTAGAGTCGGTGGTGGCTGACACGGACGGGAATGTAGATATAAATGCCAGCAACGTCAACGTACCTGAGGAAGCAGCCAACGAGCCCGCCACGACCATAGCAGGAGTGGTATAAACGGTGGACGTAACAGCTGAAGAAGCGCTCGATACAGGGGCTGTGTTGTCCCGGATCGCCGCGATGATGGTTGGCAGGGAGTTATTGAACGCTTGGGCGATAGCGGATGCGATGTCATTGGAGAACGACGTGGACGTTCCCGCCGAAACTACCATGCTAGCAGCAGGGGAAGAAGGTGAAGAAGTGCATGTAGAAGGAATTAAGCCCGCCGACAAACTGTTGTAAGTTGAGCGCGGATGAGCCATGCGAGCCGATCAATGAACAGCACACGCCACTAGGATGCGAGCGACAACAAAAAACGCGTCCAAAACTCCCCAAAAAGCGAGTACTAAAAGCCAAACCGCACTTGTAGAGAATAAAACGAAGGCTGGCCGCTAAGGAAACACTTTTAGCGAAAAAAGAAACCCGAAGAAAAACGAAGAAAAGCCCAACAAAACGCGAAAAACCAACTACGCCACGAAAAACGCTGAGTAGAGTGAAATTCTGAGCACGTGCAAAGGAGCACGCCTAAACTGCAAGAGGATACCGCTGGCCACGCAACTGCCCGCAGACCTGAACCAGGCCCAAACAGTAATGTAACAACAAACGCCCAAATGCTAATGTGCCACCCGTGCTCAAACTATACGCCAATAAACGCTAACGCCACGCTACGCCACGCCACCAAGGAGCAAACTTGCTCCAAGTCGTTAACTAAGTTAAATTACATTTAACCCTATTTATATAGTGGTAATTAATCCACCACAATGTTAAAAACATGTACTAGTTTCCACAAAATGGCAAATTTGCTCCAGCTTTAATTAAATCTTTATATTCATAGGTGATGGAAGGGGATAAGGAAACCATCTCAACCCTCCCAATAAACACTACCTTATCTCTCAGAAAACATTATTATACTTGAATTCTTAATTTGTCAAAATCAGTGGAGTTAAAAATAGCATTGAAATACAAAAAATCATTTTCATTCGTTTTTAAAATTCTTGAGTAAAATCTGGAAGTTTAGTGTAGAGTGTTACTCCAAATTACAAAAGG
Organism: Pachyseris speciosa; assembly: GCA_016490735.1. Taxonomy (NCBI): domain Eukaryota; kingdom Metazoa; phylum Cnidaria; class Anthozoa; order Scleractinia; family Pachyseridae; genus Pachyseris; species Pachyseris speciosa. Next base: position 88,076 of record JAEMWC010001423.1, read on the forward strand.
TTTACATAATTACTTTTAATTTCAAATATTTCTAACTATATTAACTAACCACACTGTCCCAGCCTGTAAACTGTGAGAGATGGTTGTTACTTTGTCAATATCCTTGGTGAATACTGCCGCTGCCAGTCCATATGTTGTGTTATTTGCCCTCTCAATCACCTCACTGACATCACTGAACTTGATTATTTGCTGCACTGGACCAAATATCTATCAGAATGACAAGCAACAGGAGGATTACAAAGTAATGTTATGAAATTTTGATAACAAATTACTGCATGTGAGAATGAACTTATGAAAATCATATATTTGAACAGCAGATTAAAGAATGAATGTGTGAATGATTATTGCAGTTATGACCACTACTTAAACAGTAGTATTATACTACAGATGACAGAGTACTGTCGAACTGGTACCACAACAAAACAAATAATTTCACAGGTCGCCAATATATAGTTCAGGTTTGTCCTGTGAGATCTGAGTACTAGTCAAGATGCCTTTTTATTGCAGATGGTGTCAATTGGAAATACTGGAATTCACTTAAATGTCTACCATAGAGTGCTAAAGTGTGACGCCACAAATATTAGAATTTTTGAAATTATGGGATTTGTTGAGAGCTTCAGAAAGAGCAAGATGAAAATTGCTGACTTGCCAAATTATGCTCTGCTGACTCCATACAAATCCTTCTAAATTTGACTCAGCTCATAACGTTATGAACTAAGTAAAATTTACAAGGATTTGTACGTAATCAGCAGAGCATAACGATGCTAATATCTCACTCTCAAACTGTAAGAAAATGCTGATTTTTGGCCAGTAGGTCTTTTTTGTCGTGATCTTTCTGAATATCTGAACAAATACCATAATTTCATAAATTTAACTTTTTATGATGTCATCACTTTAGTACTCTATTACCCTGTGGCTTGTTTAACATCTCTGCAGAACCTTGGGCGTTAAATGCACAGCTTTAAATCACCTCTTCTTTAGCAATCCTCATGTCATCTTTGACATCTGAGAAAACAGTTGGTTGAATGAAATATCCCTTGTGTCCATGACGACTCCCACCACACTCCAACTTTGCTCCTTCCTTCTTTCCACTTTCTATCAAATCCAGGATTTTGTTGAACTGTTCCTGATCAATCTAACACAGCAGGAGAAATAACGATACCTTTTTTTACCAAAGGCCATGCAGTTGTTACCTGCTGTTCTCGCCACCTATCTATAGAAGTAACAGGCAAAAATGAACTGGTCCCCTAACATACTAACTTATTAGGGGTCCAGTGTTTTAAATAAGGGGCAACAAACAGCTGTATGTAGGTGCTAATTAAAAATAACAATAACATAGACCTTACCTGCAGACATTGACTTCACAATTTTTGTTATTTAACATATCAAAGACAATGCATTATTAACAGGAAAATAATGTCTAAAAAAAACTGATCGAGGCACCTGTGGTCCCTGCTCGATATTATCACCAAAAGGATCACCAACTGTACGGCTCTTGGCTCTTTTCACACTCCTTTTCACAAACTCATCATAAATGGTGTCCTGTACAAAAGTGCGACTGCCTGCATTGCAGCACTGTCCTTGATTGAAGAACAGTGCTCGGTGAGCAGTCTGCACTGCAAAGTCCATATCACTGTCAGCAAATACTACCACAGGGCTCTTTCCTCCAAGCTCCAGTGTGACACGCTTTAAGTTGGATTTGGCAGCTGCTGCCTCAATTAGTTTCCCCACCTTTGAATGGAATGAAAATTAATTCCAGTACAGTATATCATTTAAAATTAAATATTGATTTTATTTTATTTTCATAATGCTTGAGTCCAATATATTCAGCACCAAAAATAAGCAGATAAGATGTCCTTGTATATAAGGTGCAAGTACCCTGTCAGTCTGATGGTGTTAGGCTAGAACTGAAAATCGACTTTTTCCATGCCACAAATATATTCAAAGATGGTACAAGTAAATTTATTCCACCTCAGTTGATCCAGTGAATGACACTTTGTTGATTTCCATGTGCTCTGATATTGCCGCTCCTGCTGTGGGACCATAACCAGAAATGATGTTCACCACACCAGGAGGAAAGCCAGCCTGTGTGAATGAACAAAAATCATTATTTTACCACTTTATGTTATACATGAATCAACTCCAATTTGATGTAAATTCATGAAGCACTTCAAATAACTACATCTTAAATAACAATTTTATTTCTGTAGATATGCTGACTTTATTAGGCTTATTAAGATTTGTATACTTTGGCAACACAAAAGTTGGTTGGAGCAAAGAGCAAATTAACTGAGCTATTATGTTACACTGAGAAGAGCACTCTTAGCTTCCCTTGGAAATGATTCCTGCACATGCATGGTGACTTTAAACAATTAGGGCACTTTGCAAGCTCAAAAATCTTCACCTAAATCATCATCATCATCATTAACCCTCCCCCACACCAAGTAGCTCATAGGCACTACTAAGAGGTTGCTGTAACCAGCAAATCATAGAGGCTCTTGTGGACAGGCGGTCAACCAATCTCGTACCCGGAGTCCTCAGGCTCTTTGGCCAGCGGTTAGTCGCCAGGAGAGACTCTGGGATAATGGAATAAAATCAAATTTTTTGATTGGCTGGCCTGTAACGGCTTCCATTGTTTTACCCCAGATTTTCTGGGAAAATGGCGGTCCATTATCCCAGAGTCTCTCCTGGTGACTAACCGCTGACCAAACAGCCCGAGAACTCTGGGTACAAGATTGGCGGTCAGTCCATCACCTAGCCTCTACCCAACCCCAAGATGTGTGTGAGCATAGTCAGACCAGTGTGTGGGTTCTTTCACATTCTGTTTCACTTACAAGTGCATGTAAAAGTGGAGGAGACAAGCTGGCCAACGGCTTAATGTTACTGCCCAGTGACACAATCATCTGAACTAAAGCAGATGTTGAGCAATTGCAGCCAACATGATCTTACCAGTTATTTTAAGACCCTGGTTATAGTTCTGTTCAATTTAAACTCAGACAAACAAAGTCCAATTCTGTTAGAGTTGTTGGGAGAAATATGTGAATGGCGAGCAATTCGCTTCAATCTTTTACGGTTCTCACTGAAGATGATGGTGCCCCTGGCTCTAAATTTGAAAGAGAACCAGAGGAGAGCCGCAGGAATACACTAGCTGTCAACCAGCGGAAATGGTGGCTAAGGTGTAGGGGGCTTGAAATTAAGTGGAAAACGCAACGACCTTGTGGAATGTGTGAGCGATTGTATATTAACGAGTTTTTGAATGGTCCTGTATTGACTTTGCTGCAAAGGTTCTCCAAGAAAGGTCAGAGTTGCAAGAAAATAGGTACCAAGCAAGATGGCAGACGATAGGCCAATATCGTTATGGCAGTGGTAGAAACAGAAATTCTCAACTGAAGTACTCATAAACAACTAAATGTCTGGAAGAGGTACATTGATGGTATATTCTCTATTTGGAATATAAACAAAGATGAAGTCATGCAATTCATTGAACAAGCAAATTTGGAACCAACACCAAACTATCAGCTTTAAGGCTGAAATATCAATTACACCAAGGCTACAATCTTGGACACAAACGTTTTCAAAGGTGAAAGATTTACAAACTTTTTATACTTGGTGTAAAAATTCATGTCAAACCTACTGAAACATTCCAGTACATGCATTTCTCACCCTTAATTATTAAGGGCAAAGCAGTTACGCTTCTCTGAACAAACTCCTTGGAGAAAAGAATTTAAAACTAGAATCTGACATTTTAAAGCACATTTTATTGAACAAGAATACCCGGAAACTCTGATTAACACAATTAAACACTCTCAGAGATCTGAGATCAAATCCAAATTTGAAGACAGAAAACTTGCCCTTCAACACAAATGTGAAGAAGATAAACAATTCTTGCCTTTGTCACACAAATTGTCCAACAGTGCCTATTTTAAGACAAATACTCATGTAAAACTTAGCAAAAGATCCCCCAATCGTTTCCTAAAGAAGGGGCAGATCCCTAAACAATACTCACCCAAGCTAAACTCTAAGCTGACTATTACAAATGGATAGCAGATGTGTAGGCCTGTTACCCCCATTGTTATCACAGCAGTGCTAATTTGGTAGTAATATAAACATGAATATATGATTCATATATTCATAGTCATGAATACTACCGTAACTCTGAGAGTTAACCTAGCTTTTTGCTTTTTTGTTTCATTACGGCCCTCCTCACTCATACATTCCCTTCTATCACATTATTATTATGTTTGTCTGAGTCATGCGGGAGGTCTCATCTGTCAAAAGCTATTTTTAGTAATAGTGCACATGTACAACGCTATTGGTCTGGTCTGGGGTTTGAACCCACATCACCTCCCACTCAGCAGTCCGGTGCTCGACCAGCTGAGCCAACCAGGTGTGGTAAAACCCAACAAAATTAATTTGATAGACTGATACGCTTATCAAATTCTTTGAAAATCTAAGAAGAACTAAATGTCTTCTTGGTCTACAATCCCAGTCACCATTACTTCAGTTGTAACACTCAACAAATTAAAGCGTCACATTTCATGTCCACATCTCACCCAACCTACTCCCCTTCCCCTCACCACCCTCCAAACTTGATTTTCTGACGAATGTTGATTTCACAGGTTTGCTATAAGTCTGACCTCCAGACAGCCGAGACTACTGTAGATGTTTTATTACCAAACTAATAGTATTGGAAAGGCAATAGCAGAAAACCTCAGACTTTTTAAATATAAACTAAAAGATGTGCATATTTTAAGTTTGTGGGTGCAGGGGCCTGTAATTTCTTGTCCATGTGCCGAGGTTTGCTTGCTTGGGAGATCTCATCTGTGCACGTGGTCATGAAAACAATAAATGCTAATTCCTTGTACATGTACTGTTATGTTTATATTATATAATGATGCTTAAATCACCTCTTTCACCAGAGAGCCAAGATATAGAGCTGTCAATGGTGTTTGCTCTGCAGGTTTAACCATGACCACATTGCCACAAGCTAGAGCTGGAGCAAGCTTCAATCCACACATGACCAATGGAAAATTCCATGGTATTATGGCCCCAACAATACCCACTGGCTCATGTCTGGTGTATACAAAGAAAGGACCATCTGAAATAGTGAAAAGATAAGATAATATTCACATTAGCTTATCACAGTGTTTAAAAATGACATTAAATAGCATTTAGTTACACATAACACTTAAATGAACACCACATGGTACCACAAACTGAATAAAGCAATCTTTGAAGAAAAGAAAGGTTTTAAAAAATTGTTTGCAAGTTGTTCAAGGAAATGCACCCTTGGAAAAATGACCTGACAACGTGTACAGTAATGGATTTGTGTCCAGTTCTTCATGTTGTCTTGTCAGACTAAAATTACCTACTAGTTGATTGGAAATTATATACACACTACACAGTGTACACTCAAATAGGTCAGAAAAAGCCCTAGTTTTTACTCAACACTATAAGGCTATTCAATTGCCTCAGATCATCTGTACACAAATATATCACCTGTCAGTACACTTGATGAGTTCTTCACCTCACTTTCTGGATTGATTTCTTGAACAGTGATGAGAGGACTTGCAGGTCAGCTGGAGCTGGACTTTATATTATAATTATATTATACATTCCTGATCCCTTTTTGTGTTTTAAGTATATTATCCCACTCGATCAGAACCTTGTACAAACTTATGCCCAAATCAACATACACAGTCACTTTAATGTGAAACCAAACCACAAAGTTTCTGGGAGGGAAATGAAAAAATGATTGTGCTTTAAATTAATATTATATCTACTGACCAGCAGAGATGGTCTTTCCTGTTATCTTATCTGCCCAACCGGCATAGTATCGCAAGCACCTTACAGTAATACCAACATCCCCAGCAGCATTAGGAAAGATCTTTCCATTGTCTAGTGTCTCTAGGGACTGAAAATAGCATTGTATTTGTTGATTAGAGGCTATATAAGCCTGTAAGGTATTATTATGCAATTGAACCATGTTTTGAAGTTATATTATTTTTTAGTATAAATCTACTAGCGTTCTATCACGAATGCCGTTCTCTGATTGGCTACGCTACTCACTATCTATTCTGTGATAGATAGTGAGTAGCGGTTGTCAACAAAATGGCGCCCGCTTCTTCACGTTTTCGAAGTGTCTGTGAGGAGAATTTGGATAATTTATTTGTTTAGTTTTTAATGACTAGTAGATTTATACTAAAACAATTAGATTATGAGCTCTCGATTTCTATGCGTGATATCTGATTCGGGCTGCGCCCTCATCAGCTATCACGCGATAGAAATCTCGAGCTCATAATCTAATTGTTAAATATTTGTAGTTTTGAGGGCACACATGTACAGTATAATGTATATACTAGGTATTAATTGTTTAAGCTAGAGCCAAACAGAACTATGCAGTAGTGCTAATGGGATTAGGCATTTATTTCACCCATGCACCTACCTGCTTGATATGAGCCCAATTTTAGGTTTGCAGGGACCACTACTGAGCAAACAAGGGGCCATCTTGGCGTTCCCTCGACCTTCCAAGAGGCAAATTGCAATTTGCTGCTTCACTGTTTCAACTACACGGTTGCAATATTATGATAAAGTTAGCTTAACAAGATCTGAATCCCTTTCCATATTTTTTTTCACTATGGCATCTGCTGCGCCAAATGTCCGACGATCGTCTTGTGTTTCGTCTGGCTGTTTGTTCACCAATGTTGGACGCTATGTCAAGTGTATAACATATTTCACAAATCCCTCAATATGATAAGCCTCATGTTTAGTCAGGGAACCACTTAATATTATTATCTTCATTTCTAAACAGCATTCGATTTCTTGAGCTGCTCTTATATGCTGTTCCGCAGTTGAGCAGGCAACTGGGGCAAGTTTCAAATTTTAACCAATCAATACATGGACACCATCACATGAAAGATAACGTCGAGAATGGCCATTTGACCAAGTTTGATGATTTTACATCCAAAAGAGACCAAGTTATGGACTTTAAAACATAGTTCAAAATCCATACAAATGTCTTTAATTTTGAGGCTGCATCCCCCAAAACCACATAAACTTTTAAAAATTGTTATGATTTGTCTTATATTCGTGAAAATAGGCAAACAAAGTGATTTTCACCAGTCAGTTACTTCCAAATAGCAAGTTCATGACGGAATTTTACAGTTGTCACAAAACTGAAAAATATTTTTAAGAGTTTATATGGTTTTGGGGGACACAGCCTCAAAATTAGAGACGTTTGTATGGATTTTGAACTATGTCTTAAAGTCCACAACTTGGTCTCTATTCATCCTAAAACCATCAAACTTGGGAAAATGGCCAACCTCAATGTTATCTTTCAGGTGATGGTGTCAATTTATCGATTAGTTAAAATTTGAAACTTGCCCCAGTTCTCTGCTCAACTCTGAAACAGCCAATTGTGACCATTTCCCTGAGTAACCTTTTCCATACTCAGTTAACGCTATAATTTTCGGCGCACTGTACTTTCACAAAACAAAAATTTGTTTTTAATAATAATTTAGATAATTTAGAACTTAGATAGCGCATTTTCCATGTGTATATGATCAAATGCGCTTTACAAGCAGATGAAATTGGAATTTGGAAATGTTGGTTTTTGTGGAGAGGGGAAAACCGGAGAACACGGAGAAAAACCTCTCGGAGCAGAGAAGAGAACCAACAACAAACTCAATCCACACATGACGTCGAGTCCGGGAATCGAACCCGGGCCACATTGGTGGAAGGCAAGTGCTCTCACCACTGCGTCAACCCTGCTCCTTTTCAGTGCCTCACACCAAAACATTTCACAATGGACTCTTGCCGGTGCGAGAGCACGCTTTCTGATACTAGAAAAATTGAAAATGGTTTTTGGGTTCGCAGATCCGCAGAAGGCCTTAATTTTGTTTACATGCGAGTAAAGCACGTAAAACTGTTTTGAGAGTTGCCATAGAGAGTGATTACCAAACGCTAATATATCTGTGGTAATACTGTTCAGTTCCACTCAAAAGTAAGTTGCCAGTCGCGGCGCGTTTCGTGTCACCCGCCTCACGATTCATGTCACGCGAGTCACAGCTGAAGCAAAATTTTTTACGTAAATTTCGGATGACTTTCTAAGAGTGTTACAAATGCAACTATTGTTCAAATACACACAGCATTATTGAGGTCATCATGATTCGAAATGGCGCAGTCCTCTTGTAAACAAAATGACAAGTTTTTTAAATTCGTTAGCTAGTTTGTCATAAACAAATGGCTAGTGTTTTCAGGTGTTTTGCATAAAATCGCAATTCTGGCTATGTAACTTGAAACCTACTAAACATGACTGTCTGATAAATTCATGCGTTAAATCATTACACGCTTCTGAGAAGATGAGGAAAAACCCTAAGCAGAATGGAATTTATTTCATTTCCTTCTTTTTGCATGCCTATCGAAAATGGCAAAGTCCTCGTGTAAACAAATAACAAGAATATTTTTAGAATATTTTTGTGTTTGGCGGGTTGGCTTACATGAGAAATTTACATAACTTCAAAACAACAGACGCAAGATGTAATGCATGCGACCTCTGAACTATGTGATTGATGTTTTTTAGCGCTTGCGCAGAAACACTAGAAGTGAGCTTTGTGGATGAAACCCGACAACAAAGAAAAAGAACCATCGACATTTTTAGACCCGGGCGACCCACGGGACACGGGAAGCTGTCTGTGAGTAATTAGCCTAGTTCCAACTAGGGTTGAACAGTGGCTGACTATTTTGTTCACAAAAACCACCTTGGATTATAAAATAATAATAATAAGAAGGAGAATGAGGAGAGTAACCAACTCTCTAGGTTTGAAAATCTAAGATGGTGTCCTGTTATGCATAAATGACTTTAATAAATACCTAACTTGCCTGCCCAAAAACATCTGCACTGCAGCAAACAGCACAGAAAAAGAGTTCCTTTGCATTTGTGTGGGGTTTGATTTGAATTGAATTAATACTTTATCAGGGCCGGCGGCTTCTGATATTTCTAAAAAAAAAATTGGGGAAAATTAGCGGCCGGCATAGATAGCAAGTTGCACAGCATTGCGTGGGAGGAGAGGTCTGTTGATGAAAATTAAATTACACAATGTTTTTAATATTTTGATCTTATTTTTTTACCTTGTCACACATATGCATAGTTGAAGGGTGTTCTGCAAAAGGGGCGTATATCGCTTTTTTGCCTTAAAATCCAAAATATTTCTAAACTCACTCTGCTTTGGCATATAGACTATAGAAATGGTGTCAGAAATGAAATTCTGTACTTACTTTGCAATTAGAAAGCTAGGATCCTTGGATTAGCTAAAGTAATGACTTTTCCCCAAACTCAAGAAACTGAAACAAAAGGATCTGATGCATGATTGATTTCTTTTGTTTGAGAAGGTCCAGTTGTAGTCAAATTAGTCATACGCTAATTT
>JAEMWC010001423.1:100000-115000 GCA_016490735.1 Pachyseris speciosa
CAGGTTACGTTAATACAGTGCCAGTTAAAAGTAAGTTGTCAGTCTCGACTCGATCCTCAAGCAAATTGAGTATCGAGGATCAAGTTGAGAATAGAGACTCGATTCACTCGAAACTCAACTTGATCCTCATTACTCAATTCTTGCAGGAAGCACTTTATTGTTATTCATCGAGTATGTGATTCATCGAGTACATGATTTGACTTTTCGAGTTCTTGAGGAAAGAACACAGTTGTTCTGTATGGACAAGTAGATACTACAACAGTTTCCGTTCAAGCAAGGCAACTAATTCTAGCTAAAGGACAGCGCGGTCAAATACTGTCAAAAGTCATTTAGGTTTTGAGGACGCAGTTTACTTCTCAAGGAAATAACGCATATACTGTATAAAACACAGGGTCAAAAGACATTCAGTTTCTTTCAAGGTTACAGTATTGTGCTTTTCTGCATAGAAATTCCGATGCTATATATTTATGCAGTTTACGTTCATAATTTGGCTGCTTGTTCATGCACGCAATGAAAGATTGCTGCGGTTCATTGCAGACAATGTCATCAAAAGCGATCAAAATTTCGAGAATTTAAGCTGCCTATTTCTCAATGAAAATGCACAGTGTACAAGTAGGCGAGTAGTGTAGTCATTATATAGCCAGTAGCTGCTTGTCAAGCATAAGGAATTCAAGGCTGGCGTGGTTTATCGTAGTTGAAGGAATAATTATAAGTTGCTATACAAGATGTGATCCTCGATTTGCTCAAAAGGTCTATCGAGTGATCAGTCAAGTGACAAGCTTATTATCTCTGATCTTGCAAGACGCGATCCATTTACATTTACATTTACATGTATTGGGTCGGTAAAATCGTTAAGATATCACACCAACCGTAAAAAAATAAATAAAATAAATAAATAAATGAATAAAACAGAAATGTACAAATTACCTAAACTATATTTAACTATTATTTAAGAAAAGCTGATACCCTATATTTAAACGTTTCTGAGGAGGTTGATGAAACAATGGCCTCAGGGAGGCAGTTCCAGTCCGCTATAGTTCTTGGAAAAAACGAGAATTTAAAAACGTCTTTATTTGCATATGGCACACGAAATTTAAATTTATGGCTTCCCCTCGTGCGACTTTCAGGGTGTCGAGTTAAATATTTTCGGCTATCTATGTCAATAAGACCATGAGTTAGTTTACCTATACATAAGTGTTAACCTAGACTGCCTTCTTCTCGTTGCCAGCGTGGCCCACCCTAAGCCTTTAATCATGTCTGTAACACTCGCATATCTATTATAATTCTGTGAGCAGAACCGAGCTGCTTTATGTTGAACCCTTTCCAGAGCACTGACATCTTTCTTTAAAAACAGGTCCCAAGCTACACTTGCATATTCCAGCTTCGGTCGTACAAGGGATGTATATACAATTTCTTTTACATTCTTTGGACAATTCCAAAGGTTGCGTTGCATTGTACCCAGCAATTTGTTTGCTTTAGCTGTTGTCATGGAAACATGGGCTGACCATTTGAGCTTGTTACTGATGGTAACCCCAAGGTATGGGAAGCTATCAACCTGTTCCAACTCTACACCACAGAAGACATAATTATTTCCTCTGGGGTGGATTGTTCTTATATGAGATGGTAACAATTTTGCATTTGGAAGGATTAAACTCCATTTTCCAATGATACTGCCAGGATTCTAGCCTGCATAGGTCAGATTGAAGGAGGTCACAGTCCGCATCACAAGCGACAATGCTGTAAAGTAGAGCATCGTCCGCGAAGAGCCTAACTGATGATTGCACGTTGTCTGGTAAGTCGTTTATATATAATAAAAAGAGCAATGGGCCGAGTACTGTACCCTGGGGTATGCCAGAAGTCACCAGACATTGTCTAGATGTTTGGCCTTCACAAACAACTGATTGAAAACGTTGTATAAGAAACGACTCTAACCAATTTAGTAGCGGGCCTTGGATTCCATAGTGTTGCAGCTTCCTTAGGAGTCGTCTGTGAGGGACCTTGTTGAAAGCCTTGGCAAAGTCCAAAACGACCGCGTGGATAGATGAGCTCTGAATAATCTTTGCCATGTCCTGTAAGGTGAGAATTAGCTGCATCTCTGTGGATTGCTTTGCCCTAAAACCATGCTGACAATCTGTTAAGATGTTATGGTTGTTTAGATGTTTCATAATAAAGCTGTGGACAATATGCTCAAGGATCTTCGACACAACACAACTAAGAGGTATAGGTCTATAGTTGGCTGGGTCAGATTTCTTTCCCTTTTTAAAAACTGCACCCACATTAGCCTCCTTCCACCTGTGGGGGACGGCGCCACTGTCTATCGAGTCTTGAAAGATGTTGGTTAGTATTGAGCAATGTCTGCAGCAAAAGTTTTGAGAAACCAGGGTGGAATCTGGTCTGGGCTTGTTAGGGTTTAATGAAGACAGCTGTCTTAAGACTCCTTGTTCTGAGATAATTAACAGCCCCAAGCCAGGTGTAGGATCAGAGCCCATTTCTGAAATGTTTTCAAGGTCCTCCCTAGTAAACACACTTGAAAATTGGCTGTTTAAAATTTCTGATTTATCCTCGACTTGATTCTCGATGGCTTATCCTTGATCCTCAAAACTTGCAGGAATCAAGTATCAAGGATCAAGTCAAGAATCAAGACTTGAAAGAGACTGTCAACTTACTTTTAACCGATACTGTACAACGTTTTTCTTTAATTTTCACCTCCCAACTAAGCAGACAGCTATCCAAGCCTATTGTTAGTCAACTCTTGATGAAGTCTTGCAAGGGATTAGCTCAACCACGGGTAGAACAAACTCAAGATTTTGAAGTTAGTAATGGCGGACCATTAAATTAAAAAGTTGCACTTAAAGTAAACAGTCTTCTGCTTGAAATTAAAGCTTGAAATTTCGCGAGTCGGGTGTTAAGCAAACATACTTTCGAAATTTGAAGAAAAAAGACAAGTGATTTTCTGATCGTAGTAGCACTTTAAGATCTCCACCAGAAAGCCAAGCTTTCACCTAAATTCAAATTTATATGCTTGGTTTTCATCACCTCCAATTTAAAGACAGATCATGCTGGCCTCCTCCTCCTCCGTGCCTGATCGGTTTGAAAACAATCTTCATCTTTGCTGCTCTAATTTATAATTTATTTAAGAGTTATGTTTAGGCTGTCTGTGGGTCAATGATATCAATGGCTCATTATATACATGATGTTCAACTACAAATGGCTCTTTTGGCCGTAATTAACTCACTTTGTCACCCTCTGCCACATCACAGATCTTTTCCTCTGTCACTGGATTAATGGTAGGAAATGTCTTGCCACTAACAGAGTCCACATATTCATTGTTGATGAAAAGCTGTTGCCGAGGGGAAACAAAGAAAACAAAATTACTCATGAATCAAAACATTTATTTACAAGGCAACACTCTTTTACAAACATTCCAAATACAGTTTTGGAACAAATCAAACATATACAAACAGTTTTTTTGAAAAGTCAAACAGAAAGCAAGTCGTTTGCAAATTTGGGGTGTAACCATACATATGTAGGGCCTAATTTGTAGATCAAGAGCTGTTATTTCCAGGGCAAGAAATGGTGTCTCCTTTTCTACAGTATTCTCTGAAATGAAAACCAGGAGGAAAATGGGTTTACCTTGCAGGGGACCTAGTGTTCTATTGTATGCTCACCTGCCTCAGGGCGAATTATGTAGATAAATAAATAAATAAATAAATATGAAAATAGAACTCTATCAAACAGCAATGGTGAAGTCTTCATATGGGATAATATACCTAAGTTTACATGACGTATTGGCAGGTAGGTACATTTCTTACTGACCCCCAGTCCATGGACTACCATGATGGACGATGGATGATGGACCTGAATACAGTGCTAATGTGTGACATATCACAAATATTTGAATTTTTGAAATTATGAGATTTGTTGAGATTTTCAGATTTAGAGCAAGATGAAAAATGCTAACTTGCCAAAAATCAGCATTTAAAGGCAAATAGACCTTTTTAGCTTGTAGATTTTGTTTTCCCAATGTAGACCATGTGATCTTCCCAAGGGGATTTGCCTCTTGTTACTCGGGATACTGTAAGTATACCGAGTTATAAAATGTGTCAGATTTCAGTCTTTTCTTTTTTTTTTTTTTCTGTGCAGCAAAATGCACAATACAATTACGTTCCGGTTTTTGGATTGGCCAATGCACAATAGCAGGCACGTGGCGGTGTCTTCATTGGTTAAAGCAAACCACATAGTCCAAAGGTCGAAAGGCTAACATCACGCGACGGTTGTTTTGATGTTATGCAAATTCATGGTGTTTTGAGTTGTGAAACTAGATATTTTAATACAGCACAGTCTGTCCCCGTGAAAAAGTTTGCCGAATGTTAAGAAAAAGTTGGAAGCCTCACACGTGTAGTGCTTATCGGCTAATCGATATCACAAGTCGAATTCGAATGCTGTGACAGAAAAATTACAGATTTGCAATAAGTTGTTTTGGTAAGGTGATACCTTCCATTTAATACGTGACTGCAAGTGAACACTCAAGGTTAAATAATCCACTTCGACCGCCGGACAAATTTTCCTGCACATATCTTTGTAAAGTTGTGAAGTTAGATTTTAATACAGTACAGACTGTCTGCGTGAAAAGGTTTGGAAGCCTCGCACGTGCTGTTAGAATCGTTGTGACAGTTCTATATTTAGAAAATCGCAAAGTTGTTTTGATGTAATTTGATCCGGATTATACCACAACTCAATCGCTGTGACAGTTCTATATTTAGAGAGAAGTTTGCGAAATTTTGGTTTTCACGTGACTTAAGAAAAAAAACTAAAATTAAACATTTAGATTTTTTACCTTCATCAGGTAAATGACATTTTAAGCCAAGTAACACGCTTTGTTTTGAAAATAGAGCAGTTTGAATTTCGAGTTCTTTTTACAATGCGTGACATCTGGATTGCTTCTGAGAAACATGTCACATACACGGAAACGATTCACCTTGTGTTTTCGAGTTTTGAATATCCAATATGTTAAGAGAAGTGTCTATGCGAGTGTTTTCAAACTTCGCAGAGCGAAAAAATGTTTTCAGAGAGCCAAAGTAAAGTCCAGATGTTACCACTTAATTTAGAAGTAAACAACAACAGCTGACAACGAATATGGATGGCAAGTCTCAAAACAGTTTAACGAGTTTTGCTCGTACGTGGACAAAATGGCCTTATGTGAACGCAAAAGCAAACCACTAGCCGGATAGTTTCGGGAATCAGAAAGCGTGCGTCCGGCTTCTGCAGCACAAAAGTATCCCGAGTTAATGCTCATCGAGCATCTTGTCTTTTCATAAATCATGCGTACATATTCACGTGCATAAGGTGAAATTTCAAAGAAACAGTTCTCTAGGGTAACATCATGCGGTCTACATTGGGAAAAAAAATCTACAAGCTAAAAAGGTCTATTGGCTCTGAGATATAGGGGAATCCTTGTTTACAATATTTGCCTCATTAGCATGAACAATTCAGTTTCTGGTTGAGCTACAAATAAATTAGTTCTGAATATTGAAAGGCCATAGTATGAATAACTCTGGCAATGAATATGAGGCTCATGTATTGAATACTTTTTGTGCAACGCGGGTTTAAAAACTCAAAATTTTGCAAAGAATGTATGAACTCATTAGTGCTTTTGCCACCCAGAAATTTTGCAATTTTTGGAAGACAATATCTCCTTGAATACTACACCTAAAGAGCTAAAAAATTCACATTGTGTTAAAGTGCATATGAAGCGAAATTTTTCACTAGCTTGTTCACAAGAGCTTTCAAAATGATGAAGAACGGCGTTTATTTTATTGTGATAGCACTCTTGGTTGCTGAGTTATTCAAGGTTTTTCATTTATGCAAATTAGAGGACTTGTGACGTCACAAGGTTGACACATAATGAAGTAAAATCACAAAATATGGAATATCTGTGCAAATACTAAGTCTACAGAGTTGAAATTTTGCAGGGTTGATGTGCTGCCAGAACTACACATTATGATAGTGGTTATGACGTCACCATAGCAACATACTTGTTACCAGACCTCTACCTTCCCAAATGAGAAATGCCTTATTTATTGCTCCAGAGTCTAACTCACTTTCTTATACTTCTGCTGTGTAATGTCCATATTTGCTCGCACCCACTGAATGAACGTCAAGAGCAAACAGCACTTCTTGGGGAGGGAAACTCTGATTTTATCCCTTGGAAAGGTAGAGATCTGGTAACGAGTATGTTGCTATGGTGACATCATCACCTCTATCACAATATGTAGTTCTGGCAGGACATCAACCCTGAAAAATTTCAACCCTGTAGACTCAGTATTTGCACAGATATTCCATATTTTGTGATTTTACTTCATTTTGTGTCCACCTTGTGACGTCACAAGTCCTCTAATTTGCATAAATGAAAAACCTTGAATAACTCAGCAACCAAGAGTGCTATCACAATAAAATAAACGCCATTCTTCATCATTTTGAAAGCTCTTTCGAACAAGCTAATGAAAAATTTCGCTTCATATGCACTTTAAATTTCACTTGCTCTTTAGCTGCCTGGAGTCAAATCACATCTAACATGTTTCCCTCTGTAAGCTAAGCCGTATGCAAATGAGCAAAAATGTAAACAATGACGTAAGCATGAATCCCCCTATGAGCACCGTTATGCTCTGCTGACTCCATACAAATCCTTCTAGATTTGACTCGGTTCATAACTTTATGAACTAAATAAAATGTAGAAGGATTTGTATGGAGTCAGCAGAGCATAACGGTGCTAATATCTCGCCCTTAAACGTAAGAGAATGCTTATTTTTGGCAAGTAGGTCTTTTTTATTGTGTTCTTTCTGAATATCAGAAAAAAATCCCATAATTTCACTAATTTAATTTTTGTGACGTCATCACTTTAGAACTCTGATGATGTTCTTTGAAGGCCGTAAGTTAGATAACTCATTGGGTTAATTACGTCACCTTCATTAAATAAAGAATATTGTATTGTATTGAACTCTATTATCTACCTTGAAAAAAATTACTAAAGCTTGGTTGTTTTGATCGATTGAGTGCGATCTTTCCCATCTTGTTTGTTTTAAAATGCTTTTGGTCAGCTGTTCTGCTGGCACATTCATTTGTTGCGCATGATCACTGACCCGCTGGATGGTGAGTAAAAATTTGAATTTATAATCATTTGTCATAAATAGGGAGGGAAAATCACAGAGTTTGGTCTTATAGTGCCCCTAACCCTGAAATATTTTTTCGCTGAAATAAATCTTTGCACCTGTTCGAAACGCATTGTGCCCCTTTGTGCATTTTTTTTTTTCACCAAATCTTGACTTTTATAAGCTGTAAAAGTTATGAAATCTTGCCATCATCTGTTGCACAACTAAGCTAGTAAGGGGCTTGGTTCTTTTCCCAGTTGAAGTCACAAACTGATTTGCATTGTTGTAAGTCTTTGTAAGCATGCATGCAAAACAGTTTGTGACGTCAACTGGGGAATACACCCACGCCCCTTCTGACTCGGTTGTGTACCAAATGATGCTTAGTTTATCGTACGTTTTGAAGCCCATAAAAAAGTCCAAAGCTGCAAATGAAGTCTAAAATGTTTTTGGAATAGGTACAAGGTATTATATTAGCGGAAAAAATAAGTTGAGGTTAGGTGCACGTTAACCCTTTCACCACCAAAGGCCTCCCCTTTGACGAGTAAAATCGTCTGGCTTTAGACAGAGTAAAATCTATAAAGTCCCCTTGGTGGTGAAAGCGTTAATAAGGTAAGGCTTTTGGAAAGCAGGCTGCACAGGAGTACCCCCCTGGGTCTGGTCATGTGATCTATTTTTGAGTTGTATCTTCTTCTGTCACTTACCATCTTGAGCATCAAGACAGCCAGGCAAGGAATCATCTACAAGATTATAAATATAGATTCACATTTCTACTCACCATCCAGCCTGTCAGCCATCACGCAGAAGAGCTGACCAGCAGTAACAAGATGGTAGAGATTGCACTCAATCAATCAAAATAACCAAACTTAAGTAATTTTTGTTTTTCAAGGTAGGTAATCCAGGGTAGTACATTTAGGTAGTCCATTTTGGTACTCCATTTAGCAGTCCACTTAGCAGTCCATTTCAGTAGTCCATGGACTGGGGGTCAGTGAAATGTACCTACCCCGTGTTGTCTTACTATACATGTCTACACTATGCTGGATAGCATTTTATGCCGTTGTGAAAAATACTCCGGCCTGGTGTGAACGGAAGTGGCCCAAAACTGCCGCCATCTTTCCACTAGAATCCAATCCTCGTTCCTCTTTGTTGATTTCTGTTTCGGTGTGATTCTTTGTTCACACTACTCCAGAAAATGTCACGAGAACCTATCCGATATGTGACGACTCACTTTCAAGACTGCAGCGGCCCAGCATCGCTCAGACACAAAAACCGTGCCGAAATCATCATTTTGAATGTGAACAAAAGCCCTATCCGATATGGTTTTCGTGCCGGCACAAGAGATATCCGGTACATATAGTGATATATAGCCGATATGAAAGAGGTCAAAACAGAAGTTGTCTTTCCATGATATGCGACACCAATAAACCACACCCCAATGCTATCTGTAAACGTAATTCTAACCCTCTCTCTTATCGTTGACTTGAATCTGACGCTAATCCTAAATTCAGGGTATCACGAATTTTGGGGGAATGTGGCACCTCCTCCACAAAGAGGCTAGAGCAACAACCGAGGCGAGCACAGAAAGGAGTGCGATTCTTGCTTCTCACATGCTTCATTCACAGCAGCCGCAGCCCCAAATAATCACAAAAGGAGGTGAGGTTTGTTGTCAGCGAGTGTAGTAAGCTTATGTATCAGCCAAAAGTGCCCACCCATCCCCTCCCCGCCCCGGGCAAACGCCCGGGCATTTGACTTTTTTGAAAAATTTTCATCAAATGCCTTGCTGTGTTTCCAGTTGGTCAAATGCCCCACTTTCAGGGCCTCAAAAAGGGCAAATCAAGAGTAAATCTATAGCAAATCACTCGCTGCATGAAGCATTGTGGTACGCTCCCTGCTCAAAATGAATATTTTATTCTAAAATCGCTTACCTTTTTCAAACTAAATCCAAAAAATTGTGCGCCAAAACTCTTTTCCGATCACAGGGCGCCCAGACAATCTGTTTCTGTGACCCTTTGTTATATTTACCGTATGTTTCATGCTCTAGCAATGAATCGTTAAATATATGTATTGAAAAATGCTAAATATAAGTTAAATTGCCTTACCTGTGGTGTACTATTGCCCTTTTGCCTCAATACTGATATTTTAAGCGATTTTGTCAGGTTTTGTCTTCGCCGCTGACCTCTTTTGTCGGAGTTTACTCGTCGCACGAGTCAAGTTCGAGTCGCAAGTCAAGTTCGAGTCATGAGTCAGGTTCGAGTCAGGTTCCAAATTGTTTTTCTGTTTTTTTTTTTCGATTACACTAATGATGTGCAAGCAGTAACCAGAAATATTAACTTCCCAGTTGGCGACATTTTTCATTCTCGACCAAAAGAGCCATTACTGCTGCGTATTGCCGTTGCTTCACCAAGATACATGACAACTTCGGCATTGACAAAACCAGGACCGGATCGGATCGGATCAGATCACGGACCGGATCACAGATGGGATAAAAAAGTAATAAACAAAAAGTATATTACAATGAACATTGGAGAAATGTTGACATACTGTGGCATATAGCATGACATATAGGAGCTCAGGCACCACTGAAAGTGATTTCCCGACACGTAGTCACCTTTACTGCTGTCGCCATGGACGAAAGCAAGCAGAAGGTAAGCGTTATTTTATCATTCAGTTATTATTTCTTTTTTAATATCATCTCACATGTTACTTTTTCTATATTTGATATTATTTTAGCAAGGGCAAGAGAAGAGACGAAAAATGAGGTGGGGAGTAACGTTTTTTAGATGTGACGATTAAAGTGTAGTGTATGTGAGCGATTTGTATTGGTAATCACATGATTTCGAGTGCAATTTGGAATAAATAAGCACGAGTAAATTGCACAAAATTGCACGAGCCCATAGGGCGAGTGCAATTTGTGGTCTTTGAAAGACCTTATTTATTCCAAATTGCACAAGAAAAATCATGTGATTACTTATTAATAATATACATGAAAAAATTGCGAGATAGTTTCTTTGAAAAAATTTACAAGTGCTTATTTATTCCAAATTGCACAAGAAAAATCACGTGATTACTTATTGCCGAGGAGTCACCCTCGCGAGGACGCGAGGGTGACGAGGCGGCAGCATTATAAAGCCGTGTGTGCGAGTTCATTTTGGTACAGGGATGAAAAAAGTTAGCATAAGGTAATGTAAGAGTGACATCATCGGTGATTGTTTTCGAGTTAGCCAATGGCATCGTGGTATTTTCTTATCTAAACCAATCACATCAGGAGGATCATGATCGGTGACAAGATGACCACATTGACCTCATGGTGGCCTGTGCGGGCTTAGGCAGGAAAAGGTGAGTGGAAATATTGATATTATTCACTCGTGAGCGTTGTCTTCTTGCGTGTACTTTAATTTAGTGTTTTTGGGAGCCATAGTGTCACAAATCTAACACCTAGCAGGCTGAGAAATCGCCCAGCGAGGCTAAAATCGCCCAGCGAGGCAGTTATCGAAATCAGCTCGAAAACGGCTAGCTTGCCAAAACAATCAATTGCCTTGACAAGATCGGCCAGCGTGCCATTTAAGAAACAAGAAACAAAACCACTTGAACATAATCACTATAAACTCAATCAGAGGGCGTATAAAGCCTCTTCTTTTATCGAGCTAGTGTGCTCAAAATTACAAATTTGACAGTCACGGCGAGCGTGCCAAAACAGCAATCTTGCCAAAACAACAGTCAATTGTTTACAAAATCGGCCAGCGTGCGTGCTATAACTAAGGAAAAAAAAACACTTGAATATATTCAAATAAATTCACTATAAACATAATCAGAGGGAATATAAAGCCTCTTTCCAATCGAGTCACGAGTCACACGACGTGTCGCTGTTAGTTTGTGCTCATCCATTGGCGTTCACAAAAAACAGTCTAAGCTCTGTTTGCCAGAAAGCCACTATCTGTCAAGCTTGAGGGAACTTAGCAAATGAATTTGGATAGTCTTCTTATTCCAAAATTTCAGGGGGCTTGCAGCTGTAGCTTCGTTTGAAAATTATCCGATCAGAAGTGCTCAGGTCCAAAGTCCACTTGCTGAAATGCGTGCACCGAAGTAACAGCTCACGAGAATTTATTATGCTTCTTCTATTCTGTATGTTGTTTGTCGTAAAAAACATTTTAAAACGAGTGCATGTGGGATTTGCGTTCTAAGAACATGTTAAAACACAAACATGTCACATTTGAATTCATGCTCATTTCTAACAACAATGTTGGTTTCATCTATCTCAAGTAATGGAAGGGACTCATATTTCACCTCTAATCTACCCTACAAGTTTAATTCATATAGACATTTTAAAAAACAAAGAAAAACATGTGAGTTTTGCACTGCTTTTTTAAACAACGATTCAGTTTAAAAAATCGACTGTACTCTGGTTACTTCTTAATTTTCTCTGCGCACACAACTGTGCCAGTGTTTACTCGTTGGCACTCTAGCGGCAGGTATTCCTAGTTAATAATATACATGAAAAAATTGCGAGATAGTTTCTTAACTTTGCAGAAGCAACGCAACGAAGCTATAGAGCGGTTTTCAATTGAGTGTCAAAAGTAATTCTGGTTTTGCTTTGGTTTTGCATTGCTTCGCTCTGTGATTGGCCAGGAAATCTCGCGCCACTTTTTCAACCAATGAAAACCAAAACCATCGTGACTTGCACACGCGTATTTTCCCGTCGCTTTTTGGTGTTACGTGTAATTTATACTTCGTATTCTGATTGGCCCATTGCACTGTTTCGCTCTGTTGTGATTGGCTGGAGTAATTGCTTTGGTTTTGGTTTTATGACAGTCAATTGAAAAGCGCTCTAACGGTGAATCAAAACAACAGTTTTCTCAACGTTTTTAAGAGCAAGTGCACAGGAAAATCGAGCAAAAGGCGGCCACAGTCGAAAACCTAACCTACCCTCATTTTCAGTCTATAGAGAAGTACTGACGAGTTTACAAACCTCCTGGGGTTTATTTTCCGAAATACGGTCCATATTTGGAATTATTTGAGATTTTTTATTTCGCCCGTCTGACGCCTGAAATTAGCCGCCTCACAAGGGAAAATAGACCGGCCGAAATAACTGCTTCGCGTAACCAAACATGTCAACCTATCGGCAATCTAACACTTAATTTCTATAAAATGGACATCTAGCATCCTATTTACGACAGATTTCCGATTCTGAAGTGTAAAATCAACGCTTGTTAACCGCTTTCTAAATGGCCAGTTGACAAGAGCTCACGAATGCGAAAAATTATAGGCAAAACTAAAATCGAGCTCCTGGTTATGAGAATTCTCCGAATTGCCCCAAATTTTAGTTTTGAAGTCTCGAGATATAGTGTTTTAACATACATTAAAAGTTTGGTTGGGTGTTTTAGCGAGCGCTTCAGAATAAGTCGACCAATTTGAAGAAATTTTGCGGTAAGTGACCTCAAATTGACCTCAGAGTGTTTGTTTACATTGACTAGTCGCATCGGTTACATTGAAATGAGCGCTCCATATTAACTAATATTCTGAATATTCTCATTCCATATTTCATTTGAGAATGAATTTGACTTACCACTATATAATGGAGTCGAATAGGCGCAAGGATTGTCTTGAAGCGGCAGAATGAAGCCGATAGAGGCTGCAATCGGGTTCAGTTGTTGTCCAAACTATTGTAGATCTGATATAAAACTTTCAGAAACTCCTTCGTCGAATTTGCCTAGTATTATATCTGATCGTAAAAAACGCTGCAGTTCATCAACCATATGCCTGGGTAAGTTGTTGAGACATCTGTGACACATTCAGATCTGTTTTAGTGTTGGAACTGGAGCTGATAAGAGGTCATTATGGAGCTGACTAGACCCTAACTTGAGTAGGGCGTTATTGTTGCTTGCGTGACAGATTTTGGAACACCCCTCGGGCGAAATCCTTGGCACTTTCGAAAACCCGGTTGTTCCCTTAGTAAATGAAATGGGACGGATTTTTCCACCGGAATTTGTTCAAAACATATAAGGAATACGTTCTGAGGTATTCCTCTTTCTTGTGTATGAAATTTTCGCCATTTTTTCACATCGCCAAAATCGAGAAAGTGTTGGCGGAAAAGTTATTACTAAAAAGTTAAACTGGTTTCCGCATTGCCTTATGGCAAATCTCCAGTAGGAAATTCTTCACCATTTTTTCACATCGCCAAAATCGGTAAAGTGCTCACTGAAAAGTCATTACTAAAAAGGTCAACTCGTTTCCGCATTCCCTTATGGCAAATTCTCGCCATTTTTCGATATCGGGAAAACTGAGAACAAGTACGCGGAAAAGTTAGTACGAATAACGTAAACTCGTTGCCGCATTGCCTTATGAGAAATCTTCAGTATTAAAATTTCGCCATTTTTTCTCATCGCCAAATTCGAGAAAGTGTAAGCCGAAAAGTTAGTACGAATAAGGTACACTCGAATGATCCTAAAATCCTGTAACATCTGCGGCGTTCCACTAGTTCCATGCTCCTTGACTTCCGACGTGCGACTTAGTGTTGTTTTGGTTAGTACCTAGTTTCTTAAAGAGTACACCGTCAGTGTAAAAAGAACACTCTATTCCAGTTCTATTTTGATTGAGAAAAATTGTTCCGTTCCTTAAGACAGAAAATTTTCCCCGGTTTTTCCATTCAAATGAAAAGCGCTTCTTGAGTCTCCAAAAATCCTCACCCCAGCCTCCCATCGCTTTTCCAATGGTCTATCCCTAAAAATAAAGTAGCAAAAAAAAATTTACCCAAGGGGTAAATTCACGCAACAATGGCCTTTTGAAAAAAGCGTCTCATTTTCATATCAACACAACGTGTACCAGCATCCTTATTATGATGTTGCTTCCCCAAAATTCTCGCAAAGAAACAACCCTAATAACTATTTGTTTCTTCATTATTTATGTTAGTCATGGGGTTTAGAACAACCCCTTGGGTGCAGTCGATTGGCAAATTTGGAGTCAGATCTTAAAATCTGGATATTTCGGATTTCACTGCAGTCGAACACAAAATCCGAAAACGGATTTCGCGACGTATTTTGATGATTGAAATCCATGTCGGGGAAAGGTTCCTATTAAAAAAATCCGCCGCGAAATCCGTTTTCGTATTTTGTGTTCGATTGGAAATTCGGATCCAGATTTCCCAATCGACTCGGCACCCCTCGTGTTTGCGCGTCTTTGCCAAAGACGTGAATCGACCAATCCCCACGGTCAGGGTTTTGAACTAGAGTGCGGAAATCATGTTTTTACTCTATGGAAGGTGAAACGTGTTCATTCCAAGAGATCGTTGGCGGGCTATGTGGTTTCAGTAGCAAGGATAATGGATAATGTCTGTCAAAGTCATGCATGCCATTGCTCAACTGCAGCCGTACTATAGATAAGCATGAGTACTATAGATACGTTGAGCTTATTCTCGCAAGAGCGCATCACTTTTCACGCCCGCAAAACATTGATCAACTCAAGATATGTCCTCGCCATCGGGAGACACTTGGTCTTGGCTGTAAACGCAACGTTCGTTAAACCTGCAGGGATTTACAGGGACCGCGCAGAAAGTTTTTGAGTTGGGAGGGGGGGGGGGGGGGGGCTAAAGAAGAACGCGTGGACGAAATTTGGGGGGGGGGGGCATAAAGTGACGGAGAATGCTTCTATACCGATAAAACTATTACTTTTTTCCCCGCATCTTCAGGGATGTTGCTATCGGGTCTCAAAATTCACCATCACTAAATTGAAATATCATAGACTGTTATACTGCTGTAATTACTATAAATAATCCAGAAATCCAACGATTTTGCTTGAATGAATGATATTAAAGTTACTGCACATCATTACTTGAAAAGTGCCAAATTTACGCTTTCTGTTT
>JAEMWC010001423.1:120000-130000 GCA_016490735.1 Pachyseris speciosa
CAAAATCCCGAAAACTCAAACTAAATGGCGTTTCCTAGCCTTAGTCAAACATTATATTATCAACCTCGAGTTCTTGAACTCCCCATTTTGTTGAACCAAGCTAATTGCAAGGGCCCGAACTAATCGTAATTCTATGCATATCACCCTTTTTTCTTTGTTTACGTTCGGCCATTTTGAATTTTGTTTACGCGATCAGGTCTGGGACCGACCAACTCTCCATCCTGTTTTACTGTTCGGAACACAAGGCAAGCAAAACATGAGAGCACAACAACAGGGCAAGCTAAACTTGTAGGTATCGAGCCTAGTTTGTGTGAGACATTCAATCTTTGTACTCGACTTTAATATATCAAGAGGTCACTGAGAGGTTTGTGAGGTGTTTGCTGAAAGGTGACAGTCGGCTATCCAAACACGAGAAATTATAACAACATTTCGGCGTTCTCAAATAATCATTAGTATGACCATTTTGATAGAAGAGTCAGATGCCAAAACTCGACCTACAAAATTCAACTTCATTTAATCAATCAAAACATCAGTAAGCTTAAATGTAAACCATTCTAAAGCAATGACATGGATTTAGTTAAATCCATGTTGTATATTGGCTTCTTCTATGGACTCGCTCAGCTCCTCTTTACCTAAATTAAATCGCAGTTATTACACGCCAAACGATTTAATTGCACGAGTATATGGAACTCAGTGATGAACTTAGAGATCACACAAGAATTTTGGCCGTCTAGTGTGAAATCATTACGTATCTTTCGTATTGTAATATTATACTAATCTTTACAAACCCCTTGGCTCTTTTAATAATTATATACTATAACCACTGTGACCAAAACTATGCTCGTTGATAAATTATTTTGTATGGAAAGCGACAAGTATTTTTTTCAGCGGCGCGAATTCGCTTGCGGAGCTTTTAGGAAACCCCCGGAGGGCTAGTATGATTTTCCTCGGTGTAGAATAGAATTCGATTTATGGTCTTAGGTTTTCGAAAAAATGTCTTAAAGTCTAAAATCTGATGAACCGTCATTTTTAAAAACATCCCAGACAAAAAAGCCCCCAGACTGTAAGGGCAACGCATGTCCTCGAGTGACGCCGTTCTGGTCGGCGATCATGCGAATCAAAAATCTCAAATAATTCCAAATATCGACCGCATTTCGGAAAATAAACCCCAGGAGGTTTGTAAACTCGTCAGTACTTCTCTATAGACTGAAAATGAGGGTAGGTTAGGTTTTCATCTGTGGCCACGAATTTTCCATTTTGCTCGATTTTCCTGTGCATTCTCTCTTAAAGCGTTTTTAGCTGTAAAAACTGGCTAAACAATAACAGGCTATAGCTATATGGCTACTTTGTTTGCTAAGTGTCTATCAAGTGCTGTAATCATTACCTTCAGGCTTTCTAGTTTGTTATCTTCGCCTTGTTTGTCCTTGTTTGTTTATTAATCTCGGCGTCACTCCAGTGTAGTGTTGAATTCAACGGACTCGTAATTCCAATTACGTCGGTAATTCCCTTCTCTGGACACCACTGTTTCCAAACAGAAAGGTAAAATACTGCTTTTTAGAGCTGTTTTGCAGCTTCTCTGCTGTTATTGCGGTCACGAAGAAAGAAAACCTGCTCAAAAAGCCAGCCATTGTTTTCGCTCGCAGAGTCGCTTGCAGCTCTTCAGACTTTGCGCCATTCAAAGGCTGCGTTTGATTGGCTCAATTTCAGTTCCTTTGTTAATTAATCAATCAGAATCGTCTGTTGTTTACCACTTTGTTGCACTAAATTACCTTTTTTCAGCACTGAATTACCTTTGTTCTGCATCGTGTTTCCTAAAAACTGCATTTCTCTTCGGTCAGTGTAAAACGCAGACTGCAGACTGCAGACCGGGGGTAAAATGCAGACTGCAGACTGCAGACCAGGGGTAAAATGCAGACTGAGGGTAAAATAAAATATTGATGATAAAAAACACGAGGATCAAATCCGGATAAAATGAAGACTTCAATGTGTTCGTACGTACCCGTAATTTTTTTCCAAAATCCCGAAAACTCAAACTAAATGGCGTTTCCTAGCCTTAGTCAAACATTATATTATCAACCTCGAGTTCTTGAACTCCCCATTTTGTTGAACCAAGCTAATTGCAAGGGCCCGAACTAATCGTAATTCTATGCATATCACCCTTTTTTCTTTGTTTACGTTCGGCCATTTTGAATTTTGTTTACGCGATCAGGTCTGGGACCGACCAACTCTCCATCCTGTTTTACTGTTCGGAACACAAGGCAAGGAAAACATGAGAGCACAACAACAGGGCAAGCTAAACTTGTAGGTATCGAGCCTAGTTTGTGTGAGACATTCAATCTTTGTACTCGACTTTAATATATCAAGAGGTCACTGAGAGGTTTGTGAGGTGTTTGCTGAAAGGTGACAGTCGGCTATCCAAACACGAGAAATTATAACAACATTTCGGCGTTCTCAAATAATCATTAGTATGACCATTTTGATAGAAGAGTCAGATGCCAAAACTCGACCTACAAAATTCAACTTCATTTAATCAATCAAAACATCAGTAAGCTTAAATGTAAACCATTCTAAAGCAATGACATGGATTTAGTTAAATCCATGTTGTATATTGGCTTCTTCTATGGACTCGCTCAGCTCCTCTTTACCTAAATTAAATCGCAGTTATTACACGCCAAACGATTTAATTGCACGAGTATATGGAACTCAGTGATGAACTTAGAGATCACACAAGAATTTTGGCCGTCTAGTGTGAAATCATTACGTATCTTTCGTATTGTAATATTATACTAATCTTTACAAACCCCTTGGCTCTTTTAATAATTATATACTATAACCACTGTGACCAAAACTATGCTCGTTGATAAATTATTTTGTATGGAAAGCGACAAGTATTTTTTTCAGCGGCGCGAATTCGCTTGCGGAGCTTTTAGGAAACCCCCCGGAGGGCTAGTATGATTTTCCTCGGTGTAGAATAGAATTCGATTTATGGTCTTAGGTTTTCGAAAAAATGTCTTAAAGTCTAAAATCTGATGAACCGTCATTTTTAAAAACATCCCAGACAAAAAAGCCCCCCAGACTGTAAGGGCAACGCATGTCCTCGAGTGACGCCGTTCTGGTCGGCGATCATGCGAATCAATCGCGCAGCCGAAAAAACTACTTGTCGCTTTCCATACAAAATAATTTATCAACGAGCATAGTTTTGGTCACAGTGGTTATAGTATATAATTATTAAAAGAGCCAAGGGGTTTGCAAAGATTATTATAATATTACAATACGAAAGATACGTGTGATTTCACACTAGACGGCCAAAATTCTTGTGTGATCTCTAAGTTCATCACTGAGTTCCATATACTCGTGCAATTTAAATCGTTTGGCGTGTAATAACTGCGATTTAATTTAGGTAAAGAGGAGCTGAGTGAGTTCATAGAAGAAGCCAACATGGATTTAGCTAAATAAATCGCCCACGTACACTACACTTTAATCGTCACATCTAAGAAACGTTACTCCCCACCTCGTTTTTCGCCTCTTCTCTTGCCCTTGCTAAAATAATATCAAATATAGAAAAAGTAACACGTGAGATGATATTAAAAAAGAAATAATAACTGAATGATAAAATAATGCGTACCTTCCGCTTGCTTTCGTCCATGGCGACAGCCGTAAAGGTAGGAAATTTCAGTGGTGCCTGAGCTCCAATATGTCACGCAATATGCCACAGTATATCAACATTTCTCCAATGTTCATTGTAATATTCTTTTTGTTTATTACTTTTTTTATCCCATCCGTGATCCGATCCTGGTTTTGCGACGCCGAAGTTGTCGTGTATCTTGGTGGAGCAACGGCAATACGCAGCGGTAATGGCTCTTTTGGTCGAGAATGAAATTAAAAATGACGCCAACTGGGAAGCTAATATTTCTGGTTACTGCTCGCACATCATTAGTGTTATCGGAAAAAAAACGAAAAAAAAAAAAAAAGAAAAACAATTTGGAACCTGACTCGAACCTGACTTGTGACTCGAACTTGACTCGCGACTCGAACTTGACTCGTGCGACGAGTAAACTCCTTTTGTCGGCACTCCAAACTTTGAATAAAGGCATATCAACTGTATATTTAGTAAACAACGCAAAACCTACGCGGAATCTTGAAGTAAAGCGAGCGAAGCAGCTCCCGTGGTGAATGAATGAATATTTGCGCGCGAAAGACGCGCGAAACCCTTCAGCTTAGCCGAAAGTCATATGCCCCACCGTGCGGGACAAATTTCGAATCAAATACCCGGGGTATGCCCGGGCTTTTGGAAATTGGCTGATACAATATATTGATTATATGCACTTTTGAATCCTTTCGAATTCGGACCCGCCATCCCGATCCCGCCGCTGGCCACGATGGAACAGCATTGTAAGGTTAATTTCTCTAATTGCACCTTTATCAGACAGCTAATACAGGATTATTTTCACCAAAACAATTGCCGTTTCGTGTTGGTGTCTGAGAAGACGAATCGAAAATGTGTAGCGTGACTTCTGCGTGCAGGTAACACTCCCATCGCCTGACAAAGTAATTAGTAACAATAAAATTTACAAATTTTGCAGCAATGGAACCATGATCTACCTTTGTGAACTTGATTTCTGGGTTCCTTATGGCTTTAGACATTACGGACTTTTTCCTATGGACAGATTCGTCTGCAGAGTGATGATACGCACGAAACTACGCGCGAAACAATCGAGAAATAACCCCTGGATCGGATGACGTAAGATGGCTTGGACTTTCGTACCCAGGGCCCGCTGAGTTCTGCTCTTTCCAGAGAGAAAGCGAGAGACCGGGGGTCCTTAGTCCCTACCATTTACACGGAATACCCGGAAATTCGGGTTGGAAAATGAAATGGTACATCTTTTTTTTAAGTAATTTTTTATTAAAGAATTTCTTATGTTTACAAACAAAATAAAAAAAAATCATGAAGAGAGAAAAACACACACACACATCACCCTTACATAGTTAACAAATAGATAAATGTAGCTAAAACACACACAAAAGCTATTACAGCAATACAATTACCTAGTATAGAATACAATGACTTCACTTTAAACTTTACACTAATAATGAAAATTAATCATGGCATCACTAATCGGAAAAGACACTAATTAACTTTTCCCACTTTTTAAAATAATTATTTAATTTGCTTCTTTTCCTGGTGATATGGAGTTCGAGGAAACATCAAGAATTGGAACCAAATTATTACTTAACAGAATAGCTGGTGAATCCTTAACTGGATCAATCACCGTTGCAGAAGTTGCCCTCTTCATTGTCAAGCGCCAGTTGGCAGGCATAGAGTTAATAATACTCATAATGAAGAAGCCTTGCTCAGGGTTAAGAATTTTATCAGCAGAATATAAGACGTAAATTTTTAAAAACCCTAGCTCTGCAATATCTCTCTACGATACATTGCCTAGTTCCTAGGCCTCTCTCTGTTTCTTCTCGGTCAATAGGCCATTTCCGAATTACCTTTGGCCTCTTTTTCAAAGCGACTCCTGGTGCTCTTTTCATATGAAAATTAGTTTCCATTCACATGCAAATTTAACTCATTTTCATATAAAGGGAAACTAATTTTCATATGAAAAGATGAGCACTTGGACTCGCTTTGAAAAAGAGGCCAAAGGTAATTCGAAATGGCCTATTCGTTTTGGATCACATGGTCCGCCGGCTATTCGCCTCGGATACGTCACCGTAACCAATTGATCGCGAGGGCCTGGGAGAAAGCCGTACAGGAACTAGGCGATACGATACATAACGATACACAGATTTCTTATCAACGCAGAGAAGCTTATTATTCCAAATAACTTCATTTACAATACCATATAGCGAGCTGGGCATTTTCCCGTTTACTTCTGACCACGCATCGAAACATTGCTTGTAGAAACTTGGTAAGTAAATTCTTAATTTAGAAGTATCAAAATTACAATGCAATATGAGCTTCCCACCGACAGGGATAGGAAGCTCATTTAAAAACGCTTTCCACGGACTTTTATAGTCCTCCAAATATTTTTTTTTGGACATATCACTCGTCTTGTGCGGACCATAGAATATCAAGCATATTTAATCCACCCTTCTCAACTTCCGATATCATCACATTTCGTTTTACTTTGTCTTTTCCATTCCAAATAAAATAGTAAACAAGAGGCAGTCAAGAACTGCATGTGGCTACTGCTTAATAAGCTAAAACAGTGAATAAAGTGGATTCTTTATAGTTAAAGAAGTGTGGTGAATCGTAATTGCAGTATTTTGTATGTGTGTGGCTACCAGCCTAGAAGAGGCTCGAAGAAGTGTGAGTAAGCACTCCACACTTTCGTTTGCACTCGGTAATGCCCAATGTCTTCTTTGATTCCTTTCGTCATCATCGGTTCTAGTTTGGAATAATTATCTAGTCAGTGAAAACGTTGTGACGTCGCTGGACTCCCTCGAAGTTCAAAAGAGAAGTTGTGAACTTATTTAATATTTTGCACCTGTAACCAGGTACAGCTCTCTTAGACTGTGCGAAGTGGTTTTTCCTAGCCCATTTTTCGAGCTTT
This sequence comes from Pachyseris speciosa, assembly GCA_016490735.1. Classification (NCBI taxonomy): domain Eukaryota; kingdom Metazoa; phylum Cnidaria; class Anthozoa; order Scleractinia; family Pachyseridae; genus Pachyseris; species Pachyseris speciosa. Next base: position 126,558 of record JAEMWC010001423.1, read on the forward strand.
TTAGAGACCGTTTATGGAGGTTTTCCAGCTGAAGGACAAAAAAAAAAACAAAAAAGGACACGTATATGACGCAAATTAGCACTAAGCAATTTTTTTATTTCCTAATGCAAACGGTTGAAAGACTATTGAATCGTATTGTACCGTGGAAAGTTATGTTGATTAAACTCGACAAGAAGTGTGAATTCGCAGTTGAGCGTATTATTTATATTAATGCACAACTTTGTACAACTACTGTAGGTGCACGCGGAGCAACAAAGAAGTTGTAATAAACAAGTGCGAAAAAGCCGTGCATAAATAAAGAACTGAAAAAGTAGAGGGAACACATTTTATCAAGTTTATTTACCTGTGACCAAATAAATAACCAAATGTCTCCAAACAAAGCAAAAAATGTCGCATCCTGATTCCATTCAAGCGAAATTGTCACTTCTGCGAGCGAATAAAACTATTAAAAGTCTAGTTTTCATATCTCGGGAGAATCCCAGACGATCGGGGGTTTCACTGTTTCCCGACCATCCCAGATTATGCCAATTAATGAAAACTGGAGATCGTAGACATCCCCGATCGTCTGGGATGGTCGGGGACAAATCAGGAAAATCGGGAAGGTTTCTATTTTGCCGATACGTCCCAGATTTCTGCGGTGGTCGTTATCTTGGCATAAATCTGGGACGGCCGGGAAATAGTGAAATCCCCGACCGTCTGGGATTTTCCCGACATATGAAAAACAGGCTTCCTAAAATTCAATTCATCTCTTTGTTTAGCGTCATAGCCAAAATAAACACCTAGAATTTTGATAGTGTTACAGAGATTTGGCAAATCAGAATGGCCCTCCCGAAGACTGATCTACTATTTCCTAAAGCTAAAGCTTCAGTTTTTTCATTATTTATTTTTAAACCAGAACACTCACCAAACGTCTTCAGCGTAACAAAGTGGTTTTTATATGAACTGTGATCTTTAAGAAAGCAGGTCATATCATCAGCAAAGAGGGAAAGTTTAACAGGTTAGTCTCGAATCGTGATGCCCTTAATGCTACCATCGTCTCTTATCTTTATAGCTAAGGTCTCCAGAGCTATTGTAAAAAGGTAGGGAGAGAGAGGATCTCCCTGCCTTACTCCCCTACCTAGTGCAAAAGGCGGTCCTGTTGTAAAACCGTTATTCATTACACAGCTAGAGGCGTTGTTATATGAGACACGAATCCACTGAATAAAAGAAGGACCAAAGTTAAATGCATGTAAAACTCTTTGAAAAGAAAATTAAAATTGAGAGAATCGAAAGCTTTTTCAAAGTCTATAGCTACTAGAATTCCAGGAATATCTTTGTACTTAGTATATTCAATCACATCATCGATGGCCGTCGTTCTAACGGCATCAAAAATTGTTTTCCCCTTGACAAACGCGTTTTGATTAAAATGAATTACTTCAGGAAGCACTTCCAAACGCTTTGCCAAAGTTTTAGACGCCACTTTTTCAATTAAAGTGATAACAACCTGTTTCTGTGAGTTTGATAGTTCACCGTATTCGAAGGCATAATTCAGACTATCAACTACCAACTTACCAAACAAGGGCCAAAAGGCTAGATAAAACTCGACTGTTAAACCATCGTTTCCAGATCTTTTTTGGATCGCTAGTTAACGTTAACGCTCCATTCCTTGTTAAGACCTTGCGCACACTGCTTTTCGCTTTATTTGAATTTTCTAAATTTAAAAAAATAATTGTTGTTCCTTTCAACCATTTCATACCAGGTTGCCCTAGAGTGAATGATTGCCCCTTGTGTAATGTAATCTTACAATTGATCATATTCTGTTTGAAGACACTCCAGTTCCTCAAGATTTTCACTATTTGGATCAATATCACATTATTTGGTACATTCCCTCAGAATGAATTACTTCAGGAAGCACTTCCAAACGCTTTGCCAAAGTTTTAGACGCCACTTTTTCAATTAAAGTGATAACAACCTGTTTCTGTGAGTTTGATAGTTCACCGTATTCGAAGGCATAATTCAGACTATCAACTACCAACTTACCAAACAAGGGCCAAAAGGCTAGATAAAACTCGACTGTTAAACCATCGTTTCCAGATCTTTTTTGGATCGCTAGTTAACGTTAACGCTCCATTCCTTGTTAAGACCTTGCGCACACTGCTTTTCGCTTTATTTGAATTTTCTAAATTTAAAAAAATAATTGTTGTTCCTTTCAACCATTTCATACCAGGTTGCCCTAGAGTGAATGATTGCCCCTTGTGTAATGTAATCTTACAATTGATCATATTCTGTTTGAAGACACTCCAGTTCCTCAAGATTTTCACTATTTGGATCAATATCACATTATTTGGTACATTCCCTCAGTTATCTTCCACCTTTTGAGACTGGGGCTGACATGCATAGCGTGTTTTCGAGTGCTCTGCTTTTGTTATTGAGTATTTTCTCGTGCAGCTTGCATTGCTTGTATATGGAAACCATTATTTCATCTTGGAAGCGCACAATTTCAGCAAGAAGTAATTCGGATTCGTCTGAGTCAAGTCCTCCGTGGGAAAAGCGTCCAAAGAGTCTAGCTGAGGAAGACGAGGTTTTCCAAGCCCGGTAATGTTGGCGAAAAACTCGATAAAATTCTTGGGGAACTCAAGAAATTGGACAAACTCGATACAATTGAGGCAACATTGAAGGACTTAACTAGCAGACTGGGGAACGCCGAAGCAACTATCGACAAAATGAAAGAAGACGCACGTGCTGTGGATAGCTCGGTTAAAGAAATGGGTGACAGTCTACATTTCTCAACAAAGAAGTTGAAGAGCTTTGTGGAACGGTAGAAGACAAGGATAAGCAGATTGAATATTTACATACTAAACATCTGTACCTCGAATCGTATAGCAGGAGAGAAAATCTGAAATTTTTTGGCATACCGGAAACCGAAGTCAGCGCGTCGGAGGGAAAGATGCTGTTAACACAATTGATGTTTTGTGCGATTTCCTTCATGGTGTACTTGGCTTTGACGACCCAAAGAGGAGTATGGAGTTTCAACGAGTCCATAGGATTGGTAAATCCGTACGTGGTAAGCCCATGCCGATACTAGCCCGTTTTTTACATTTTTAAGATCGGGAGACAGTGCTTCCTTCTGGTTTTGACATGAAAGATACTGAGTATATGATTTTGCAAGACTTCCCTCAGGAAATCATAGAGAGAAGGCACAAACAAATGCCTAAATTAAAGGAAGCTAAAAAAAGGGGTCATAAAGTATCCTTTAGTAAATCGGAACCTGATAGACTCCTTATTGATGGCAAGTTCATTTCTACGTAAAGGTTATATTAACTGTGACTTTTATTTGATATAGCAGGACTACAATGTGTTTTTCGATTTGTTACTGTATAACATAACCATGCAGCAGAAGCTCTCTGGAAAAATGTCCAATTATTTAATTAGTTCCATCCTCAAGGGCAGCGCTAAGGATATTT